>NNCB01000669.1:0-15168 GCA_002317545.1 Scenedesmus quadricauda | reverse complement strand
ATCAGCGGATCCTTGGCGCACAGGCATATTGATATCCAGCAGAATAATGTCCGGGAAATCGTTCTTATCATTTTCGAGGTACTGGATCAATTCTTTACCATTCCTGGCCTCATGCAAAACCTTGGCTACACCGGGAATCGGACCAACTTCATTCGGTCAAAGCCGCCAGTCCGGATGTAGCAGGTGGCCTCGTACGCATCGTGCCCCACTCCGGCAGCCGCTTCTTCATGGCGGCCAGTGCCGGGGTCTCGCGAGGTAGTCGACGTGCAGCTGCACGCGCAGCTTCCCTCCCCCGTCGGCGCCCGCACCCGCCGCGACGCGCACCGACACGCGCCAAGGCGTCCGCCACCGCTGGCTGGTCCACCGCACCACGAGGTTGCGCGGCGCTGCGCCGCCGGGGCGCCACTTTTGCGGCGTGAGGGACCATGTCAGGACGCCGCGGGCGCTGTCTCGTTCGCGAGATCGCCTCGAGCGCCTGCTTGGCATCGAAGCGCGGCGCATCGTGATCGTCGCCGCCGTGCACGGTGCGGTTGAGCACGCAGGTGTTCGCAAACACATGGAAGAAAGGCAGCACGCCGACCGGCGGCGGCGACAGCGGCTTCGTCGGCATCAGGTGGACGTCGATGAGTTCAGAAATTGGGTTGATGGACGACCACTCGCTGCCGCCCGCCGGCTGCCGCCGTGCCCGCGCGAGCGGCAGCCGCATAGCGCGGAGCAGCGCGGCGACGGGCGTGCTGTCGGTGCCGGCGAAGGCCGACGGGAGTCGACGGCGCGTCGACTGGACGTGAGCTGCGGCACGATGCGGCGTCAACCGCCGCGGCGGCGGGGTTTTTTGAGGTGGGAGCGCCTCGGTTGGTGAAGGTGCAGGACCACAGGCGCTTGGGCATCTTGGGGCTGTAGGGCGCAGCCGAGGGAAGCTGCGGGGCCACGCGGAGGGGGCGGGGGCCGGATGGCAGTGTGAGTCTGAAATGCAGGTTTTACATGCTCGCCGAAAGCGGCACGAGCGTGCGGGATCTCGCGAGCAACAGCAGTGGCAGCTGCAAAGACTACCACCCCATTTGCCGGCTGCAGCAATAACAGCACTCAATCCGAAGGACCAGCAGGCGGTGGACTTCTCTTCGACATGCGACCCCAGCCTGAGCCCAGCCCCGCAACATGCTGACGCACCGAACGGACGCGCATAGCGAAGTCAGCAGCAGGGCCCACGCCAGGCGCTTCGTCCCGCGCCGGCCCAGCGCGGCGACGACCAGGGGCGTGTTGACGCCGCCCATCAGCGCCAGCGACCCGACGCCGACCAGCAGCCCCGCGACAAAATCGCCCATCCCGAAGAACACGTGGCCTGCGGTGGGTAGGGCGTGTGCAACAGGGTGAAGAGCCATGCGGCTGGATGCGGCGCATCCCACAGATCTGAACATGTGTGGCCTCGGCAGCCGGAGGCGCCTGCACTGCTTCGCAAGTGGTCGATCCCCTGGCCTGATTGTTGCCGCTCTTGAGACCGAAACCATCGTCTTCAGCGGCCGGGTAGTTTGACTGCCACTTGACCCACTCGACGTAATAATTAAAAAGGCGCCGTCGCCCTCCGCCCTGAAAGCTAGCCGTCCCTCTGGTATACCAAAGCTGATATAAGCTTGCTTGGCGGCATGCGCCGACTGCTCTGCCTCGCTCATCCCGGCAAACATACCCAAAAGCATGGTCCTGTAGTCATCGGTAGCGGAAGAGGGTAAAACCTCTTTCTATGCTATGCTCGAAACCGGCGTGGTTGGCACGCGCTGCCACCAGCACGCCCAGCGTCGCGCGCAGGTGAGGGGCCCTGGAGGGCGGGCGCGCGTGGCATCGCGCGCACGGCAGAGGAGTGAGCACATAGGCGGGCAGCGGCAGTTTTGGGCTTTCAGGCCGGTCATGGACAGTAATTGCAGTCCTGACGCGCTTTTGACAGGAGCTTGTCGAGCGTGTTCGCGGTCGAACGGCTCCTCATCACATATTCGTCAGCGCCTCACAATTGCGAACGGGTCAATTATGTCCGCGTCGTGTCAGAAAACAACCCGCGACGCTTCCGCACCACGCTGTGCGACTGGGCCGACGCCAATTGGCGACCGCTGTTCGACGATGTCGTCGCCAATCATCCCGAGGTCAAGATGTCGTCGGCGGGCGACATGAACGGTTTTTTGCCGACTCACATCACCGATTGCTCGCGCGCGCCGACCGGCGATGTCGCGCACGACACTGCCTATTGTCGCAACGGCCGCATTCTGCTCGACGATACCGACAGAGCGCGGCGAAGCGGCGGGGCCGAAGCGCAGCACCGCGCCCTTCTTCATGGCGGTCTACCGCCAGGAAGGCGACGGCACCAACGTCAGGTGGAAGGTATAGGGCGATGACGGCTGGCGGGTTGGCAAACCAGATCATGGGTGTGCCTGAGAGGACAGGGGTCAACAGGGTGAGGCGAGAAGGCGTAGGTGTTGGAAACTCGAAGCGTAAAGCGCTGCTGAGCGGGGGCAGCTGTGAGCGGTCGGGTTGAGCTGCAGCGAGTGGTCGAAGGGGTCAGAGCATGCATCATGCAGCGCGGACGGCGAGCTTGCGGCTTGTTGCGGTGCTGATGGTTGGCCGCCCAGAGCTCCGGCTTGACCCCCCAGACACGTGGGCCCCTCCGCATCCCCGCTCACCCGACACCAGCGCCCTGACCACCCCAACCACCCCAGCCGCCGCTGGCGCCAGCAGCAGGCCGCCCAGCGCGCGCGCCGCCCCGCCGGCCGCGGCCGCGAGCCCGCGCATCGGCGGCAGCGCGTGGCCCGGGAAGAGCGCCGCGAGCGCCCAGTGCAGGGACAGGCCGACGGCAAGGGGCGCGGTGTGCACGGCGCGGGCGGTCTGGTGCTGTATGTCGCATGACCCTGGCGCCGAGGGCATGCAGATGTGCTTTGTTGGGGTTAACCACCACCCCGGGCCCTGCTGCCCGGCGCGCATCTGCTGCTGCTGAAGCGCATGCTGCTGCTGCGGCTTCGGCGGCAGATCGTTGAGGTCTTGCCGCCGCATGAGCCGGGCGATGGCGCGAACGAGAGTGTTCCTGACTCATGGCCCGAATGACGCGGTCAGTGCTCGCCGACTTCCTTCATCAATCAAATGTTAGCCAGCATGGGTGTTCTGCTCTGGTTGTCAGGGCTAAGCGCACATATGTGCGGGTGAGGCTGAGGTCAGCCTTTCTGGAGCGCCGAGAGCAGCGTGGAGCCGCGTTTGAGCAAGGGAAATTCGTAACGACCCAGCACCTCTCAGCAGCACAACAGCTGTCCCCAACGCCGACCCCCGCCCTCTACGCTCCCATCCAAAGCGCCAGCGCGCATGCCCCCCACCAGCCTCGACCCTTCGCGGCTGCCGCGCGCCACGCTGCCCCGCCCACCTGCAGCACGCCGCCCTCAGGCGCGCCATGGTGTCCCTGCCCGAGTGGTTATGCGGCGCCATCCGCCAGGTAGGCTATGTCCAGGCCCGGCAGGGAGCCGGCGTGGCGGTACGAGATGCGGGAGAAGTCGGTTCGCCCATCACCAGGCCGGCGTCAAAGATGTCCTGAGGGGGCCGAGGCAGGATGTTGGGTGGTCAAACGGTGTCAGCTCACAGCGCGGATGGAGGAGGCTAAAGGAGATCAGGGGGCTGTCAGACAAGGCTGGATCAAAGATGGCAAATTTATCCATCTTGTGATTTGAATTGCAGGTACCACAGGCTAGTAGGTAGTTGTCCCAGCGAAAGGCCCGCTCAGGGAAAAGGCTTTTGGGATAAATATGCTCAATGTCGGTCGCTTCATTATTCTCGCAATAGTTACAGATTTCTACCCCCACACACATGCTGACATGCACATCACACACACATCATGAACAAGCACACACACACATTATCACGATGCACGCAATGCCAGTATATTGTCAGGCAACAACCTCACAAGTAGTGAGGTGTCCGACATGCCCATACACCAAGGCGTCAGCACATATGCCACCAATGGCAAGAGCAGGGTATGGTGCTAACAGTGCACACCCCAGCGGGACCGCGCGCGCAGCTGACACGATACACCATGCCACCCGGTGAGCGGTGATCGCGCCGCGCGGGTTGCCGGCGACGCCCGGATCGTCCATGACCACCGTGAAGAAAGCGTAGGCGCCCGCCAGGATCAGGGCCTCCAGGATTGACAACCACTCCGACACGGGACGCCCACTTGCTGCGGTGCATCCACGCACTCGCGCTCTGCAGGTCAAGGTGGCGTGGGTTGTACGTGGGGCCAGCGGTTTTGTTGATCGTACGGCCGACGGATGGCTGACGTGCGGCACGGGCCGTTTTTCGTGATGTTTCTCAGTTGTCACGGTCCAGGTTGGGGCGCACAGCTTTGAGATCAGAAGTACGAGATCAGAAAGCCAGGTACGAGGATATTGAAGCGGCCATCAGCAACATGCACGAGCATTCTCACAGCCCCATCACAGCAGTCCGTGTGCATGCCAACCCGCAGCTGCCCGGTGCAGGCAAACCCCCCTTGTGCGCCCACGGAGCCAAAGGCGTGGTCGCAGAGGCGCGCCCACCTGGCACAGCGCCTCCTCTGCGCCGCTGAAAAGGAACAGTACCGGGGTGGGCAGCGTCCCAGCGGCTGCCACAAGATTCGAGGCCAGCTCCATCATCGCCCCAACGTTCCCCGCATCGTCGCCGGCGCCTGCGCGCGGGCGCCGAGTCATTTCCGGCGTTGCGGGGGCGGTCGAGGCGGGGATCCCGCGTGGCCGCTGGGGTTGCTGAAGGGCGGCAGCTCCAGCTGACGAGCGCGCGTCGTGCAAGCCTCGCTGACCGCGTCGGCGGCCGCATGCCGGACTCAAGACGCCGGATCGATCAAGACGACGCCCCCACAACGCCGCCAGCTGACGCCGCAGAAACCACAGCCTTGCAAAGCACCCAATCTGCAGCGTGCACTGCGCGCTCGAGCAGCCCGGCATCCTGCTCCACAACCTCGACCACGCACCCGGCGAGCTGACGGGGCGTCGTGATCGCCACAATCATGACGGCCGGCCGCGCCGCCGCAGAATTGTCCTTCGGTGGCGCCGATTTTGCTGTTTCCGTCGAATATTTGCTGTAATGTTAAGGTAATACACAGGAGGTGACGATGCGCAGATCGAAGCTGTTGTGGGCCTTGCCGTTCCTCGCGCTTGCCACGCCCGCACAGGCGGCCGTTTCACCGGCGAAATAGGAATATTTACAGTATGCAGTACCGAGTATAAAATCAAGCAAGATGGCCCGCAAAGGCGCGGCGAGGCGGCATGGGCTATTGACCGGACAGCCATCAGCAAGGGGTGTGCCAGAGTCGGAATCGTGAGGATTCCGGCGTGGCCGGCACAGTATCGGCTGAGGCCAACCCCAAGTTAAAACCTTTCGTGCAGGCTGCGAACGAGTGCCGAATTTTCTAGGCTGCACCGATCGCTGCCGCAAAGGCGGCCTTGCATGCCGCAGCCCTTTGTGATCGGGGACCAACCGGCCGCGCCTCACCTGCACAAACAGGTCCTCGCGCTTGGCGGCAGCTGCCTGAGCCTGCGGCCGTGGCGTATGATGTAGTGGTGCGCCTTGTCGAGGCCTGGGAGGGACACCTGCGATGGTGGTGGTGCCGTTGAAGTGGCCGCTGTGGTGGGGGGCTGGGAGCGCGGCCAGGCATCGGGGGCGTGCGCAGCGGCAAGTGGCGCAGGTGCTGCAAGCACTCCCTCACAGCTGCCCTACTCTGTGGAACAGCCTTCTGCTCGAGTCGTGGCTTCCCGGGGACATCAGCCCATGGCATGGTCCTACAGCATCATGCGCCCTGCCTCATGATCAATCCAGGCAAGTGCGTGCACGCACCTGTCGGGGCCCCGCATCCTCAACCAGCACTCGGGTGGGTCCAGCGCCCGCGCCTCGGACAAGATCTCGCCGCACGTTGGCCGGCAGCGGCACCGGGGTGTCGAACAGCAAAATGCGGCGTTGCACCTCTCGGGAGCAGGGGATGAGGCGGCTTCAGGGGTGAGGTGCGGCTGGCGGAGCCCGTAAATCTGCCGTCCTCAGCTGCACGTAGACCTGCACCGTTACTGCAGCGGCGTGCTCACCCACGACTCAGTTACTCGTGCCTGCACAGCTCCTCACCATGGCTCCGTACCACACCGCAATTTGCGCAAAATCGGCGAGTGCTTCAGTAGCGCTGTCTGGAGAAAGATCATTGATAAAAGAACGGGCAATACCATTTCGGAAGCATTAAGCCCTGGCCAAACACAATGCCCGGGAGCTATTTACCCGGTGATCGAGTGACTTCGCTTCGCAGACGGAAACGTTGTGATCAACTTTCGGTCTTCCTGGCCGGCATAGAATTGTTGCCAGTGGGGCTAACACCGGTATTATCTGGTTTAGTCGGGAGCGAGCGACAGCATTTGCACCGGGGCAATTCGCCGCCATACCAAGGCGGCTTTGGACGCTGCTCAAAGTAGCTCTTACCGGATCCTAAGGCCGAACACTACAAGCCATCGAAGAGCCTGGAAGGACGAAAAACTCACTTTATGGCAGAACTTTTAAGTTGGGGCGTACGCTGTGTCAACTGCCCGCAGGGCGCCGCTAAACTGGAAGAGTTGAGTAATATGGCCGCCAATAAAGGCAGGTTGAAAATTGTTACGATCCATGCCGCCAGTTTTACAGCGCCCGTTTCAAACCAACAGGCATGAGCACACAACAACATGACTCTCAGATGCCGAACTTCATACCAGCACTTTCAACACCCATATCCTGCCGGCCCCGGGTCCCTGCCAGCCGCAGGCGCCAGCTCCGAGCCGCCAGCTCCGAGTTGACAGAGCTGGAAGCGGCTATAAAAGACAATAATATTGTGGAAGTAGCGGATGCGCTTTGCGACCTGCAATATGTACTCTCGGGTGCTATCCTCGCAGCCGGTTACAGCGCTGATTTGCGCACACTTGCGCTTTGCAGTAGAGGCAACGCGTCCATGATCCCCGAGAGGCGCCAGCTGTTTTTGCTGCAAGGCCAAACCCGCCAAGACTGCCAGCCAACTGGCCGGCAAAATTGGCCACCGGATAATCCTCAGAAGCTGCACAGCCGCTTCAGCGGCCGCATGCGTGGCGCAGACACGATCATGCTGACATGGGGCGCCCAGCGACGCGCGCCCGATGGCGTTTCAGTGAGCGCGCAGCATTTGATTGTTCAGGCAGCAGCTGTGTGTGACTGTCACATTCAGCCTGCATGCGAAGGAGCGTCTGGGTGCCCACCAGACAGCGATTGGGATTGTTGCCCGGACACTGTTTTTCGGCTACGGCAACGTCATTGCTAACTGCACGGAAGGAGTATTCAGAAACAGCTGTGTGGCATGTGCAGGCAAATTTCGGCATAAACATCCATATCGACGGTGGCAGACCTCTATCAGCCATGGCGATCGGGGCCTCGCTGCGGCAACGGCATGAGCCACACAGGGCCAAACCCTGACACCCACTCCTGCCGCCATGTGCGGCTGAGCGACCAAACCGAAAGCCATGCAATGGGCGCCAGTGGCCCAGCCGCAGAGTAGCAGCCAGTCATGGTGACGTGCGAGACGTGCCACGGCAAACGCTACAACCGCGAAACGCTCGAGGTGAAGTTCAAGGGCCACAGCATCGCCGACGTGCTCGACATGACGGTCGAGGATGCCGCCGAATTCTTCAAGGCGGTGCCCGCGATCCGCGACAAGATGGATGCTGCGTCCGCGTTGGCTCTCGGCTATATCAAGGTCGGCCATGCACGATTGCATGTCATACGCACTACCTCAGTGGTCTTCATGCCGTCACCAGGGCAGGGCATCGGCATGGGAAGAAAGGCGACCCTATGGACGAATGCTCGAAGATGATCGATCTAATGATACGAGAATCCGCCTAGCTTCGAGGTTTTATTAGTCTGTGACATGGTATAAGAGAGAAACCACAACAAGCCTTCAGTCGCTCCCAGTGGAGCTATGCCTGATCGTATCATTCGAAGTACCAAAGTCGTATCTGATAAGTGCTTATGATATCCTGAACGCGAACACAGACATCAACGCGCAAGGCGCGAGCTGCCCGTGTTCGTCAGTTCATGCCCGTGCTCGCCAGATTCCTTTGCCCAGAGAGGTGCACAAGGCACCGAAGGCATGCTAGCATCGGGTCGTCGGACGCGCGATGGAGCGCAACATCATCCGCCGCAACCTGGCAACATCGAACGGACACCGGCTACTAGCCTCGGAGGCGGTGCAAGACCTCAACTAGTCTACGGATCTGAGCTGCACGCGCATGCCTCAGGTGGGGCAGCGATGCCGACGACGGCGCGCTACCAAGCGGGTTCAGCTTGCAGCGCCCTGGAGTGCAGCGCCAGCGCTCTCGGATGGCATGCAGGAGACTGATCCCGAGGAGATGGTCCCTGCGGACTGGGACCTTGACGAGGTCCTGGGGATAGAAAACTGCGGCGATATCAGTGGGGAGAGCTGCGGCGTGACAACCAGCAGCGTGATGCGCAGCAGGCTGTTCAGCAGGAGGGTTGGCTGAGCAGCATCGGCATGGGGCAGGGTTTGGGGGTGCAGGGGTTCGCCGGGGTGAACGGCGTCAGAGAGTCCTGGAAGCGCAGCAGCAGCAGGAGCAGCAGCAGGAGCAGCAGCAGGAGCAGGAGCAGGATGAAGGGGGGCAGGAGGAGGACGGCGACGGGGAGCCGCGACCGGGGTCGCCGCCATGCCACCAACGCGGCGGCGGAGTCTCGCGCCCGAATTTGAGGTCGCGCTTCTCGATCCTGAGATTGTCGGGTGTTTGCGTCGGCGAAGGCATAGGGGACTCCACGAATCAACATTAACATCAATGTATCTATATGTCGAGAACGATGCGCACAGTGGGCACCTTGCATCTGCACAGGAGGAATTTCAGTGTATGTATACTTTGTTTCATGGAACGATCGACGCGACATGGGGCCATGAATCCCAGCCAATAGTTGATTCCCACGAGAATAATTTAGAATTAGTTTCCACCAGGTTCTCCCACCACCACTAGACACCAAAAGCTGTGGTGTTCAGGGCTCGGCCATTTCGTATCCCTCGTCGTCCAAAATATCATCAATTTTGGACCACTCAGAAGGGGGCAGATCAAAGTTGCTTTTTGCGCTTTTGTGGAAAGGACGATTAACGTCAGCTGCTGGTTAACCACAAATGTCGCACGCTTGATGGCGGAACCGGCTGCGGGTGCGGATCAGATGCGTGACTCTGTGGTCAGAACCGCTGCACTGCCGCTTCGTCCGATCATGCGGTGAAGGACGGCTATATCAAGAGCCTGGACGACAAGGTCACTGTCTATATCCCCGGGCTCAAGGGGTCGGCCTATGACGACGTGTCGGTGCGCCAATTGCTGACCATGCATCATCCGGCGTCAAATGGAACGAGGATGCCACACTGTTGTGCGTTCATCTTGAAGCTCCTTGCTTGCTGCTGAGGTGCGTGGCTCTGGATGGGCCACGTAGCTTTATGCAGCAAAGGGTGCATGCATCCGATAATGCCTGCAGGCAGCTGCCGTTCTCGCGCTTTTGAGGGTTGTCTTGACAGGTAACGATGATGCTCGCTATGCTGCCGTCTCTCAACACCAGGCAGGGGACGCATGAGCTGTGCAACGTGGCAGCCTACCTGCTGACGACGACGCTGGCGGCGGCGGGCTATGCAGATCTAGACAGCTTTCTTTTGGGGTATTACCCGGAGCTCGAGGCTGGCGAGGAGATGTACCGAACTTTTATGGTTCTGCACGTCAAGGTGAATGATGTGTGCCAGCTGCAGCGTTCAAGCATCCAGGACTGCGTGAGCGTGGCCGCAGAGGGTCCGTCTGCAACACTTGCAACAATAACACAATAATCTTGAAGGATTTTGTGTGCATGCAAGCGTACACACCTGCATGTGCAGCGTATTGCCATTGCCTTACCCGCCTGTCCAGCCAAAGTGGGTGGGTAACTGCACAGCGGTTCATGGCGATGCGGTTCATGGCAAAGCAGGGGAGCCTCGCTCGATGCGGAGTGAGCCAGCAGCTGAAAGGTATTGAGATCAGTTCACGATGCTGAGACGACCAGCCCGCCCCGAGTACCTTCCTCCATGTCCACATCGGTTAACAGCCCCTAGTACCCAAACCGCTCATGCCGGGCTTGCGGAGGCGCAGGGATGCCGGACCTGCTGCGGCAGCTGGATGAGGAGCGCGCCCTCGACAGCGACGACGCCCGGTACCCGCAAGCAGGCTCCACCTTGCCTTCCAGCCGCTGATCGAGACGCTCATGACTCGCGAGCGGGCGCGTCGCCGGGTTCGAAGCACTCGCACGCTGGGACAACAGCAGCGGTCACTCGGTGTCCCCCACCGAATTCATCCCCATCGCAGAGGATTCGGGGCTGATCGTTCCGCTCGGCCAATGGGCGATCGGCAAGGCCGCGGCGGTACTCGCCGAGTGGGACCAGCAGAATGGCGGTGCGATCGTCGACGCCTATTTCTCGGTCAATGTCTCCGCCATCCAGCTGGTCGCCGCGGCGACTGTCGCTGCGGTGGCCCGCCAAGCGCCGCCGACGCGAGCACGTGTGATGACAGCGCCGGCGCACCGCTCGAGCTGGGCATGTTGGGCGGGGCAGGTGGCGCCGAGCCGCTGACGTCTTACCTGTGGAGTGCCAGCTGCGGCAACGGCATGGGGGTGGGGGTGGCCGAGGATGGCGGCGACAGAAGCGCTGCAGGGCGACAGCAGCAGCAGCAGCAGCAGCAGCAGCAGCAGCAGCAGCAGCAGCAGCAGCAGCAGCAGCAGCAGCAGCAGCAGCACGCTGGTGGTGGGGCTGTCGCAGGCGCACGCGGCGCTGCGGAGGGCGTCGCAGGTGAGATACGTCAAACCGACTCACGCAAGGCGCGGCCTTTGTTACAGTCCCCTGCAGGAACTGGCTGCGTATTAGGACGGGCTATTGCTTCAGACAAATTTGATGTTTCACTACTCTAAATTTTTATCAACATCCCGCGTCGTGTTCGTGTCGGGCGGGCCGATGGAGGCGGGCAAGGTCGTCACAAGGGCAAGGAGGTCGCGCTCGACGCTGCGACGCGATGGTGGCCGCCGCCGACGAGAAATACAGCGGCGAAGTGGCCGAAATCGAAAGGCGGCACTTGCTGCGACCTGCTGGCAGCTGTTCAGGCGCATGTTCACCGGCAACTTGTGACTGCGACCGAGCGTGCGGTGTGCGCGCGCGCACGCGTTCGCACGTGCGTGCGTGCACGTGTGCGACACTAGATATGCTCAGCCATATAGACTGGTCAAACTGTCAGGAGGTAGCTAGGCGGTCAATCTTTGCTGATGCTACCTGCTTACCGCTTGATCTATGGGGAAGGCGATCGCCTGCCCGGCGTTATCGTGGATGTGTATGACCGGGTAGTGGTCATGAAGCTTTATTCCGGCATCTGGATACCCTATATAGCATTGCTTAAAGAGGCCCTGGTAGCCGTGCTAACCAGGAACTTTGTATTCGCACGCACAACTCAGCTAGGGTTTCCTTGAGCCATTTGAGAATGATGGAGGTGTCCAGGCCGCCGGAATAGGCCAGCACGACCTTCTTGATTTCGTTCGCCATTGATTGGTCCCCGCGAAAAATGATGATGACAGGATAATCCAGCTCTATCGCAATAAACTTGCCAATATCGCAAGCTGCGCGTCCACGCGTCTTTCAGCCACTGCGATGTTGCTTTTGTTTATACTGTACACCACATCTGTCAGCTGCATCCTCTGATTCACCAGCATGTCATCGCGGTACCTGCCAAAGCATGTTTGCAGACCGGTTGCTGCAGTGTTGTCACCTGGAGCCGACAGGGCTAAAGCTGAGCCGTGGCTATCAGTCACGCAACAGGAACAGGTGACAAGCATCTGGGCAATTAGCTGCGCTCTTGCTGCACCGTCGGGCTGCTGTTACGCCGACACGATAAATTTCAAAGAATAAGGTTTGGTTTGCTTACCGTCGTGAAAGCTGCGTTCAAGTCAAAGGTGGGTTGGCATTATCACCACGGTGACCGGGTGCTGATCAGTAGCACTGGCACTACTCTCGTACTCACCATGACAGGCCAGCAGCACCCGGCTGGCGGCACCGCGGCATTGATCACGCCATTGCGATGTCGGAGGCAATGTATTTCTCACTGATTGAGCGACGTTTTCGATATCTCGAGATGCAGTACATTCCGCAGGCTCCTTTCATCCAAACGCCGCGATCATGGCTCGAAATGCATTGATCTTGTCGTTATATGCAATGGTCGAATGATGAACGCGACAAGTACGCATACGTTTCAGCAAAGCATACTGTAGCCGCCCTATGGATGCTGCTTAGTCGCTTACTGTAACTGCGCAGGCACAGCCTGCAGGGACAATCACATCGGCGGGCCAACCAGATCAGAGGTGTATGGATGAGAGGTGATTGCCAAGGAAGTCCACGACCCTACGGCATTTAAAAAGCGTGGGCATGCATCAAGCACCGTCGTTGTAGCCATATATTGGACTTTGTGGACTCATCGATTCTCGTCCTCGCTGCTGCGATTGCCTGTGACGGCACAGGCCGGCAGGTTTTATGCCTGGCTGCTCGCATTAGCACCTTTGCCCGCAGGTTAGCTCTATGGATCGCTGCTGCTTATGCCTGACAGCCGATGGTGCAAGAAAGTACTCAGGCAGTCTATATGCATGTGCCGCTACATGCCTTGCCTGCAACCGCATAACCAATTGATGGCACCCTCAAATCCAGCAGCAGCGGCTGTGGATGCCCTTTTTGATACGCCGTATCTACCGCCCTGCCCGCAACGCCCTGCCTCCGGTTTATAGAAGAAATACCGCCCCTTCCAGTCCTACCGACCCGCACGCGAAGAGACCGACCGCTATGGAACGCGATCGTCGGCAATGGCGGCGCGGAAAGCATGTGCGGCTGGTGCAAGGACAAATGGCGGACTGAGCCGGCAGACACCTGGCCGGACAGCGCTTTGGGTACTTTACCATGAATGGCCGCCAGTACCAGGTGATCTGCGAGCAGCCAACCGGATTTGATTTCTCCATGCAGGCTACCAATACTGTGGTCTGGCCACGGGCAGGTTCCTATTCCTGGAATTGTATCATGATGAGCCCATAACGGGACATGGTGCACGGCCAGTTGCAAACCTTGCTGCGGCTCGACGGTGATACGATGGAGCGGATCAACCGCGACCTGACGGCGGCATCCGGGTTCCAGCCGGTGGCGGTCAAGGAAGACATGACCGAGGCCGAATATGCCTGCTCCTCGTCCGCCGCCCGACCTGCCCGGCATCGCACCTCGCAGCGCGGCTCTTCGAGTCGCTTCACTACGACAACGGGATGCTGGCGACGACGGGTTCGGCTTGCTGAAATTGATCGACGGCGGCAGCACGCCTTCATGCACCGCAAGCGCCGTCTTGATCAGTCCGATCGCCCCCGAGGCCACGTCGAGGTGGCCCAGGTTCGCCTTCAACGACCCGATCGCGCAGAACTGGTTGTCCTGCGTATGCGCGCGATAGGCGGCCGTCAGGCCCGCGATCTCGATGGGATCGCCCACGGCCACCCCCACCCGCTCAAGATTGGGCCGCCACCTTTGGTTACGAGTGACGCCTCCCCCCCTTCTGCGTCGGCGTACGGCGAGCACGCGCAGGCAGGCAGGTCGGGATGTCCGTGGATCAGCCCATGCACCATGCCCCCCACGCAACCTTGCTGAGGTCACCGGTTTCGAGCAGTTCGCGCCCCGCTTTGCCGTTCACCAGTTCCGGCGACTGGCATTAAAGTCGCATTCTGCAGGTTTTGCCGGTCTTATCTGATGGGGCGTTTCAGACTAGCCATATGCATGCCTCGTTCTACCGATGATCTTGTGTATGGATCCTGCAACCATGACTTCACATTTACGCCGGCCCTGGGACCTAGCTTTCTGAAAACCCATTCATTCAGCAAAAAGCTTTCGAACTTCTTAGCTTGTTCCTGATGTTCTTGTCACGCAGCTGCAGATTGTCAATGGACTATCTGGGCCAACATCTGGCAGACTGAGTGCACAGCATGCACCTACCCATAGTACTGACTGGCTGCATGGCCCAAATCTCATGCTGCTTGGGCAGAAACTGCCAGCGGCGGCCAAGCCATGATGTAGTGAATGCGGAGAAGCCTATGCTGTCAGAGCTCACCTTCATGCAGGGATCAGGGTTGTTTTATGTGTTAGTCATTGACAATTAGGTTTTTGATGGCTATTTTTTGTCGCACCCATGATGTTTGCAAACAACCTAATACAAAGATACATCAGGGCGGCGATCGAGAGGGTCATCATCTTTTTCATTGTCGTTCTCCTTCGTCGTCATGGGCCCGACTGGGCTTTGTCGATGAAACGGTTTTGCCCGATTCGCATTGAGCGAAGCCTGAACATGGTTGCATTTGGCCAAGTGGCATTGACAGCTTTCTACTGTTGTGCACTACGCTATGTGTATTGCCTTTGAATTGGCAGCGCACATCCACATGCGCGATACCAGACCGTGTTTCGCTGCCTTTATTTTGCAGAGCATAATAGTACCGTACTCATCCAGCCTTCCCAATTAGTAGTTATCGGCGGTTTTAGGCTATATTAGGTTATCCATGGTCGCCTGATTTTAAAAGATCAGCGTTTGAGCGATCCCTTTGTACTGGCTTCTACCCGGTTCAAAAAAAACAGTTTATGGGTGCTCACTTATGGCAACAGCAGCAGGCCAGAGCCTTCCTCTGCTGGCGTGCTGATGGGCCTCAAGCTGCGGCTAATGACGCCAAGCATCAAACCAGTTCGCGCTTGGTTTGAAACCAGCCAAATTTTTGCGCGCATCAGCGAAGATGCACTGCAGTAGACATGCCTCCATGTTCATCGTGGAACTGAACCTCCTCACTCGGGCTAAATGATGAATTCTCGTCTACGCATACATGCTTCACCATAACAATCGCAGCTCCTAGCACTTTGTAATTGGCGAGCAGATCCCTTTTAGCGCGCTAACGCTTTGCCGGCCAATCATCTTTGGATACTTAAATCGTATATATCATGCATGCCTGGTGCCAAAAATGATACGTTACAATTGATGAATAAAATGTATGATGCCGGCGTGCGTGCGTGCGTGCGTGTGGTGTGTGTGTGCGTGTGTGTCTGTTCGATGTGTGTGTGTG
>NNCB01000668.1:0-15173 GCA_002317545.1 Scenedesmus quadricauda | reverse complement strand
CAGCTGCGAGGTCAGGCGCGGGTCGCCAGTCCTCACCGGGTTCCCCACATCGCGGCTTGCCCCAGATGCGCATGGGCGTTCCCCCCCAATGGGCGCAACGCATCCTTCCTATGGGGGGCCCGCCGCCGATGGGTGGCATGGGGCTGGGCGGCCCCATGGGCCTCGGCATGGGCGGGCGCATGGGTGTCCCAGGTGCGCGGCCTCGCCGCAGCCGTCGTCTGCGAGCTGCGAGGAGGTCGAGGATGCGGCCGCACCTGATCGTTGTTCGGCGGTGCCACGGCCAGCGTGTTGCGGCAGATTGGCACCAATGTGCTGATTGCGTGATTTTGGCAGCTCGCTCGTCAAACATTCGAACCTCGAAGCCACTCCAAATCCGACGCCCTCCACATGCCTCCGAACCTTTCCACTTTCAGCTGCCCCCCGCTCCCGCCTATAGCGCGCCATGCTCCTTTCAGATCGTGTCCTGTTCCTCGACGGCGAGGCTCTTGTTATCGACAAGCCCGCCGGCCTGCCCGTCGACGCCCCGCGCGACGGCAGCCTTAGCCTCCACCGACCAGCTCGCCGGTCGCGGCTGGCGGCTGCGGTGCAGCCGCCGCCGCGGGCGGGAAGGGCGGGGCGGGCGGCAAGGCTGCGGGCGCAAGGCGGAGGACGACAAGGGGACGATGCGGGAGGCTGCCGACGAGACGGTCGATCCCGCCTGGGCCGACGCCGCCTTGCCGTCACATCTTCCCGTGCAGGGGCAATCTCGACCCGCTCCCTCGCCCGGCCCGCTGCGGTGCGCTCGCAGAGTGTGGAGCTTGGGGAAGGGACGGGGTGCCCCCCGCCAGGCGTTGGACCGCGCGGTCGCGGGCGCACTCATGTCGAGGTCGACGCGCATGCGCCGACGGCTTGTTGGCTTGAGGTGAACCCGTCGAACGTCCGCACCTTTGGGTCGAACACCGGAATCGTGCCGGTGTTCTCCTTGAACCCCATGTCGTACAGCTGTGCGGGCAACCTGGGTAACGAGGTCAATGATGACCTGCTGAGCAAGGCTTTCATCAAGTACCCGTCCTTTCAAAGGCCAAAGTGGTCGGGACAAGAGGCCAAGAAGGGTACGCGGCGCCTGGCCGGCGGGACCACGCACCGGTTCCGGCCGCAGGCGGCGACCAGCGGCCCCTGGCGGCGGATGCCAACGGCGCCAAGACGTCTATTATGGCCGCTCTGGTTGCTCACCCACCTGATGCCACACCGAGGCCTGCCCAGGCCTTGGCCTCACGACCCCTGCCCTGTTGCAACGGTGTGCGTCTTATCCCTATCGAATGCTTCGGGCCCGCACCCCTTTGAATATTGTGAGCAGCTTGCGGCCTGCTGCCGCCCTGGAGCCCTCCTCCCCGCTGACCTGACTGTCACCCCTTTGCCCCCCCCCCTGGCCTCGGCCAATAACCTCCTGGACCGGCAAGGTACTTTTGCTGTCGTAGTCCTGGCCGCTCCGGCAACGACTTTGCCCACGCCGCCGATCTGGAGCTACAACGGCGAACTGTTCTGGCAGCTGGCAGCACGAGTACGTAGGAACGCAACTACAACAGCAGCAGGTCGGCGGCGGTGGCGGCGGCGGCGGCGGCGGCGCCCGGAGGTGGCGGCGCCGGATTCCCAATGTCGGCAAGCGGAAATCGGGAATCACCACCAATGCAAAACGGCCCCACGAGAATACTCTCGGCGGGCGTGCCAGGATCTGAGGATGGTGGTCGGCAGACTAGAAGTGGAAGTTGGCCCCGACGGTGAACTGATTCTTCGGATTGCCACCCTGATTGGGGAATCCATGCAAAGTTGTGCTGTGCGCGCAAACCGCAGATCGCATCCGTACCCGGCGACTCTTGTTCCCCACAGCAACCGCCTCCCTCCAACTCCAGCCTTTTTGTCGTCCCGATCTCCCGCACCACTTTACCGGTAACGGAAATGATCTGGATCTTAAACTGTGCCGGGATCTCAGGAAGCGTCAGGAATGCATGCGTGGTGGTTCGGGATAATTGTAATACATGAATTAACACATTGATGATCTTAAGATATCCATTGCTGACTCAAAGCTGATCTCATATTTCGTGCCTACATTTAAGGGTACGCCCAGGTCGGGGGGTGGGCGCGCTTTCTCGGTCGGGGCCGGCGGCGCGGCGGTATTTCGGGCGTTCCAATAAGGATAACGGCAACCCGTCCGCGCCCCGCCCGTGAACCAGTGCCCGCGAATCGCCGAGCTCGCCTGCGCCGCCAGCCGCGCCGCCGCGCCGTTGCCGTCGCCGCCATGAAGCCACTCCCACACCGGCTGATGCCGTCGGTGCGCGCCTTTTTCGAGCGCCGCCGGCGGTCCGCTGGCTGGCGGCCAGCTCCTGCTGCATGGCTACGCGCGCCATTTCGGCGATCCACGCGTCAGGAATTTGGGCGGGTATTCTCGCGCCTCCGCATATCCGCGAGCTGGACCTGCGGCCCTTGCCCCAATGGTGCGGCAGATGCTGCGCGCGGATCGTATAGCGGGTTTTCTGCGATAGCAGTGGCGGCGTTAGTGAGACATATTCAGCCTTTGCAACTGCTGCTGCTGTTGCTGCTGCTGCTGCTGCTGCTGTTGCTGTTGCTGCTGCTGCTGCTGCAGCTGCTGCAAGTGATGCCCCTGCTGCTGCTCCATGTCCACTTGAACAGGTTGCGCTGCATCACCAGGCTTGGGCTGCTGTTGGTGCTGCTGCGGCTGCACCTGCCCCTCCGCTTGCTGCATTGTCTGCTGCACTTCCTGCTGCACTACCTGCTGCTGCTGCTGCTGCTGCTGCTGCTGCTGCTGCTGCTGCTGCTGCTGCTGCGAGGCCCTCTCTGACCGTGGCTCCTGCGGCACCACCGCCCCAGGTGCTGGCGAAACGGTGCCCATTTGCAGGAGCATTTCGGCGGGCTCGACCCGAAGCTTGGCACGGTGCTGCGCCCTGCGTCTCGAGGGCCGCGCGGCATCCACTCTTGGGCTGCATACGCCTGCGGTGCCATGTACACACGGTAAATGCAAGTGTGCGCCCTGCTCGCAGCAACACACCAATGGGCGGTGGTCTAGCAGGCTTGTGACATCCCCTTCCCTGCTGGACAAACATGCTACGGCTCCAGGCATAGATTCTTCTACGCCACCAGCCCAAGGCCCACCTTGAGCTGCCTGTGCAGGTCGACAACGCACAAGCCCCCGCTGTGGCCGCCCTCACTGCCCTCGCCCCCTTCTGCACTGCAGCCCTCCAGCTCCTGCAGCTGCATAACCACGTGCCCCTGCTGCTCCCTGGATGCGCGCTGAATCTCTTCCAGATGCAAGCGGGTGGCTGCATGCTCCTCACGAGCCGCCCTGAGCTGCTGCTGCCGTGGAGCGGCGCATGCAGCGATGCAACGCATGCAACGTTGGCGCCAGCCCATGGCGCTAGCGGAGCTTGATTTGAAACTATCATGTTCATACACCATGCATGTGACCTCATGCCCTGATCAGCTGGCATTGGCGCCCACCGCGCGCTCTCGACGTCCGGTTCGTTCAGCTCCTCGCCTCCCCGCCCAGCAGAGCTGGCATTATATCCGGCGGTCATGGCACCATTGGCGCTGACCGTGATGAGGATATTGTTACACCCGCCGGGGGTCTCGTCGGCATCGGGGCCGATTTTGCGCGGATTGAGCTCGCACGATCTGCTTTCGTCCTCGATCCGGAACAAATAATGTTTCCTTCTCTGTTGCGACCACAAAGGATGATGTGCCCACTCATGTCACGACATGCTGCGTGCTGCGCAGCAGCAGCAGCTGCTGCACCGCCTCATCCATGCCTGCATGACACGACGGACTGATGGAGTGAGCATGCTTCTGCCCCTCCATTTACCAACCGGAGGTACTTCGTTTAAAAATGCTGACCTTTGCGGGCAAACCATCCAGGAAGCATGACCCTTCCAACCTTTTTGATTCTTTTGATAGCCTGCTGCGTATGTGCGTGGGCGACGTAATGCTCGATTCCTACGTGTGGAGCGCATAGGTCGAGCGTATTTCTCCCGAAGCGCCCGTACCGGTAGTGAGGTGATCCTTGCGTAAAAGTCGACTCAGTACCCACTGTATCTAAAGTGCTTGTACAGATCGCACAGACCGCCACTGGCGTGCAGCGGTGCGGGACGTGCAGGTTGTGCTAACAAGACAAGAATGCGTGCGAATCACAAACTTGCTTCATCTCACGAGCTTGTTTGAAGGTAAAAGCATTGAGCCACAGCGTAAAAACGGCTGCCCCAAACTGTAATCCATATTGCTAACGCCTGGCAGGTTGCCCACACAGCCTGTAATCGCTACGCTTGATTCATTCTCGATGGCGGTGCCTGGGCACAGGCACGTCCCAGGATATATGCATTCTGGGTATCGGTAAGATAGGGTACAAAAAGAATTTCACTCCTGTCGGCCTGGCTGCATCCAACCGTCGCCTGGATGAGTCCCGCACGCCGCCCTGCCAACGGAGCCGCACTAGCAGCCAAACTGCTCGGGAGCCGCGGCCAGAGGCAAACCCATGCAGCTGTCTGGCACGCGCTGGTGGCGCAGCAGTTGCCAGCGATCCCGCAAGCGGTTCAGCGCAACGGCGAACGGCACCCAGGGGATCACCAGTGCGGTGATCGCCGCCGCCCGTATGTTGCCCAGCAGCAGAAACAGCACCACGATGACGAGCAGTGCCCCTTCGGTCAGGTTCTTGGCTACCGTCCTGACCGTGGAATTGACCAGCACGCTCCGGTCGAGCACCGGCTCGGCGACGATGCCGGGGGCAGTGAGGTAGTGGCTCGAGCTGCCGGGCCAACACCCTCTTAAATGCACCTGCCAATGTCACCAGCGGATTTTTTGCGCAGATAGGGACGAACGCCGGAACCGATAGCGCCACGACGGCAAGCCCGCCGAGCATCGCTGCCATCATGGACAGCGCAGCCGACCGCCCGCTGGGCTTTGTCTGGCTCGTCGCCCAGGGCCGCAACGCTGACTGAAGCAGAGCTTGAGAGAGGCGTGGCGCGCTGGACGCTTTCATTAGCAGGCGAACAGAATCCCATAACACTCAAACGGTTCCGCCCGCGTGATTACAGTGGAATAAATGTGGCCGGCGATATCGAGTGCGTGGAAGGCGGTTCTGTCTTCTTTTGCCACGTTGCGACAAGCGCGACTGATGACCTCGGTGTCGGAAACGATTGCAGACTGGTAAGCCGCACGGGTGTGGCCTCCATGTGCATGCTCATTCTCAGACACAAGGGCATGCGCACCTCTGTCATGTGCAGCAGCAGGTTGGCGTATGACTGGTTCACATCGGCTTCTCGATGCTGTCGATGAAGCTGCGAGAACATCGAGACGAGCGGCATGGTGGGCCAGAGAGGTTGAGAAGTGCGGGGGCGGCAAAGCGAGAAAGATATCGTCGTTTGACATTTTCCGGGCGAGCGGCCACCTGCCTTCGGTAGACATCGAGGGCAGCGCGCGTGCTGCGGAGCGGCAGGCAGTGTCCAGCTGTGACAGCCATGGCAACAGCAGCTGTCCGCCAGCGAGCATGTCAGCCTCGAGAGCCCAGCTTGGCCGCGGCTGCTGCGCCCGTGCGCGGGCCGAGGGTGCGCCCTCCCGCCTCCCACCCCATTGTAAGTGACGGCGCCTGTGTAGCGCCTCGCGCGACAGGGCCGCAGTGTCGGTCGCCGTCTGGTCGTCGCTGCTCGAGCCAACGCGGGCACCAGACGTGGTAAGTCCCCGCCTGCGGCGTGGCGAACGAGCAGGATTCGTTGTTGCCGTTGAGGTAGGGACGGCAGTTGTACGTGCTGGTGGTGGGCGCGGAACCGAATCGCACGTACAGGTCCGCATCGCCGGTGCCGCCCGAGGTGGCGATCACCAGGTTGCTGGCACCCGCGGGCACGTCGATGGTCCAGGACTGCTGGCTGCCCCGCGCGCACCGAATGCGCCCAGCTGGAAGACAGTGCCCCCGGCTGTGCCGTAATTGCGCGACGCCTGCCAGGACAGGCCCCGCTGGCGTCATACTTGGTCTCGTAGGCAGGTCCATGATGGTGCCGCTGTCGTGGGGGTGTGGTGGGCAATAGGGGGCGCAGGTCAGATGGGTGCAGGACAGGTCAGCAGATGGCGTATGTTTATAGAAGTGGTCGGGGCAAGGATGGGGCTGCTGAGCAGGTGCGACGGGCGTTGGATAGAGAGAACGCAGGCCAGCAGGGGGGGAGAGAGAATCATGAGCAAAAGTGCGAGGACTCAGTAATGCTCTCAGTCACACAGCGGCGGCGCAACGGCAGCGCCAGACATCTGCAGTAAAACCAGGGTCACTGCTGCACGCACTGTGGCAGCGTCAAAGATGGCGTGCAACACCACGCCGTGAGGCAGCGGCGCAGCCATCGCCCGGTGCAGCTCTGCAGCGGAGGTGGCATGAGCAGCAGCAGGGAGGCGCGTCGATGGGGATGGACTGCAGCAGGACGAGGGGTTACATGATAGGGGTGACGAAATTAATCGCGACACGGCCTCGAAGCCAACTGCCAAGGCGCGACCGCAGCCCGCCACATCAGCATTGCCAGTGACATGCATGGCCGTGAAGCTGGCTCTGCGTTTCCCATCCGGCTGGCAAGTGCCAAGCCCTTCACCCTGCAGAGCTCAACACCTGTGACTCACCCGTGTCGCGGATCTGGCCAGCGGTGGCATCGTCCCTGGAAATGGTCCAGACGAAGCCATCGCTTCCATGCTTGCTGCGCTAATTGAGAGCACCTTGAAGGCGTCGCGCATTTGCGGCGCGTCCAGGTTATCGACCAGCTCCTGGACGCAACTGTGATTGAGTGCACCCAGACGCACGGCGACATCGCTCGCCCGCAGCGTGTGCGCAACACAGATGCATGTGGGGACGGCGCACCCGTGGGGTCGCGCAGCTGGCTGCCGTGGCCGCCGAAATGGAAGAACAGGCTGTCGCCAAACTGCAGGTCAGTCATCAGCCACTGGATCGCGCGGAAAATGATGGCCCTGTCAAGAATGCGGGCTAGGGAGCCTCAACGAGCGGGGTGGGGTACTCGGGGCCATGGAGCGCATGTACCAGCGCGGCAAGATTCAGGACGAGTCGCACGACTACGAAACTGCCGGCAGGGGAGCACAGCGGCGTATTGCGATCGTGGGCGTCATCAGCAGCCGCCCTTGCCCCGCAGGGCCCTCACTTCTGTCGGGTAGAAGTCCGGGTGCTGGACGTCCGCGGGATTGGACAGGACCGTATTCTGGTTGACGTTGGTATTGTCTGATCGACCCGCCGACCTTCACCGTCTGGTTCGGGCCGTTGAGGTTGAAACCGCTCGTCACATTGCCGCCCGACGACCGGGCGCAGGTTTGAGGATTGCGGGGCTGGCATGGCCGCATGACAAGAGTATTCCGGCTGCTCACCGTCCGCGCAGGTCCACGATCTGCAAGACTCGGGGAACCCAACCTGTAATCCAGTAGACATGCAATAGGCGGCGTCAATATGTCGGCTCCGCGGCGATCCCGTCCTAAACAAACCCCGGATCCCAGTTCGTTGTTGATATCGAATTCAAAACAGGCTTGCAATGCCGCCGGGCGGCGCTCGCCCGTGCTGCTGATCGAGCGCCCAGATCGACAAGGCCATGTGAAGCCCGAACTGACCTGCTGCAGAAGCGCGTGCAGGCCATGGATACGCAAGCACAACAGCCCACTGCAGCTGCAAATCCGAGTTGTTGAATCTACGAATCCTGAAACAAGTTCTGCCCCGCCCAACCAGCACGTTCGCTTGCTTGCCGCCCGGGCTGCTCGTGCGCGGCCCCTTCCGCCGGCTGGCCGTCCGGTCCGCCGCAGCTGCTGGATCTGCCGGGCTGGCACACCCCACCTGTTGATGACGGCAGTACTTTATGCACTCGACATCGTTGAGGGTGCCCTTAGGTGGTCGCGCGTCCCGACGTATGAGATGCCAACCTGGTTGATGGAGGTTGGCGAGCGTCGGTGATTCAGCCGCATGGCGGGACGAGTGCCTGGCGGGGCAGGATAAGGTCTTGCCCTGCGATGCCCATGGGCACGCAGGGCGAATGCCACAGCGTGCAGCGAAGAAGTTCATGCACGCGAGTTCATGCGCCAGATGGCACGTATGGGCCTCGTGCATCTGTAGGAGGGCGCCGCCACGCAGCTCCGCTGCATGCCATGCCTAGCACCCCGCACACGACCCAACGCTCAATACGCTGCGACGTTTCGGCGTCGCCGCCGGAGGCGGGTTCGAGCGTGAGCACGGCCTTCTTGCCCTTGACCTCGGCCTTGGTGACCTTGGTCTTGAGCTTGAATTCCATGCCCTGCTTCTTGAGGATCTTGTTCGCTTCCTTGCGGACGTCGCCGTCCATGCCGGGGAGGATCTGGTCGAGGAATTCGACAACGGTGACCTTGGCGCCGAGGCGGCGCCATAGCTGCTGCCGAGTTGCGATGCCCGATACGCCGCTGCCGTATGCTGCTGCCCGTATTGGGCGAGGAGCGAAAGTCAAACCTCCACCGCCTCCCAGCGCCTGCGCAGCCGTCTTCCCAGCCTTCTCTGCGAACGTCAGAACAACCTATAGTGTCACAGTCTGTTCTTTTGTACTGGATTTCGGCAGGAGTACAGCCTCTAACCGTGTGTAATTTATTGGTATTAGCTCCTAAACCGGAAGTGGGTAAAGTAGCTACAGCAGTGCTGGTTAAGCTACCCGCTTTAAAGAAAATGCCAATCATCAGCATCTACCTCAACTGCGGCGTCGCAGCAACGGTCCCAGAGCTCTCACCAAGTGACCCGCAGCAACCGAGGCAGGTCATGAGCTGAGGTCACGAGGCGACGCCTAGCGCCTCGATTGCATGCAAGCGCGCTATGACTGTCCAGCAAGCAGTGCTTTGAAAATTGCTTTGAGCTTTACCGCAGCTGATGCGTTGCGCTTGCGGTTGCCCAGGGACTGGGTTGACAAAGTGAGAGGCCTCCAAGTTGGGTGGTGCTTGATGGCTAAGCGGGGCGCAGCGCTTCAGTAATACACTCAGCCACAGAGCATGCAGTTCGAGGCACGCCTAGTGGAATCCGGTCTGTTGCCTGTTCAAGTGTCCGTGTGTCAATATGCATACCGAGCGCCGAGACCACTGACGTGCAGCTGTGGACCTGGCACCACTGGCAACTGCTAGTGAGGATTCCGCTTAATGACAACTACTATGCCAAACTCTACAGTACAGACTTATTTCTAAAAAGTCTGGGGTGTCGTGCGCCTATTTCGCCATTAGTCAATTACGGCCAAGCTCCGGTGCCCGGCAATAACTTCGGCTACACGGCAGGGCAGTTTTTTCTCTGCAGCAACGTGCAATTTTTCATGTTCCTGCTTGCTGCTGCTGCTGTTGCTGCTGTGGTTGCTGCTGCTGTTGCTGCTGTTGCTGCTGTTGCTGCTGCCCAGCAGCCCCACTGCCTGGCACTGACATCTGTGCACCGCTGCTACCCTGCTGCACCTGCTGCTGCTGCACCTGCTGCTGCTGCTGCAACTGCTTGCAGGCGGCGACCAGATCAGACACGCAGTTCCCGATCACCTCCAGCTGCTGCAGCGGCGCTGCCGCGGCGCGTGCGCGATGTTTGACGCTGGCGGCACTGGCTGAACAGGTTGTCTGTCGCGGCACCATGGCCGACACCAACGTCCTCTGGCTGGCGATCGCCAGCGTGCCGTCCTTGGCCGCCTCCAGCAGGGCTGCGTCCGCTCGTGCGCCTCCAGCTGCTGCTTCAGCGCCGCCGGCGGTTGTTGAGCAGCAGCAGCTCGTCGCCGCGCCGCTTGCTGTACTCGGCGAGCTCGCTGCGCAGCGACTCCGCGGCGGCGTCGCAGCGGGACTTGTGGGCGCGCAGGTCTGCATTGGTGGCCTGCGGGATAGGTCGCAGCAATTTGCAACTTGGCCATGGTACCTCGAGCAGTTTTGCCCTCCAGGCATCATTCGACCATGGGGCGTGCCCAGCCCTGGCGGGTCCGCTATGGTGATGTGAGGGCGGCGAGGCGTGTAGGAATGCGCTTTTCATTCATTTTTTCGTGACGGGCCAGTGTAGGCATGCTGATGGACTGTCCGCGGCGTTCAGCACCGAAACCATACAGGTAGCGCTGGTACTGACCATTGGCGTAATCGCCGCTAAATATATCGCGGCCTGGGCTACCGCTAAAACTTATAAACTATCCAAAGACCAGCTGAAATCTCTTCGCGGCTAGTGCCCTATACGCCGCACGCACGCGCAGCACCGCCGCTGCTGTGAGTTCGAGGCACGCAACCTGACCGGACGCAAATATCAGGAAGTCCAGACGTCGGGTGACAACAAGATCTATTTCAACCGCTCAACCGCTCGTGGGCCGCACCTTCTCGCTCAGCGCGTCGCTCAAATTCTGAAACCTATATCCTCCCCGTTGCGGCGGGGAGGATCGTTTCGGCGCCTTCGGCTCGGCCCTCGCCCGTGCCGTCAAAAAACTGTAGATCTTCCGGTCAACTGATTGTCACCGTTCGCCCCTAGGCGATTCGCGAGACCGATCCTCGCGCTTTCGAAACACCTCCTCCTGCAATGTCCAATGTGTGTGCAGGGCGAAGGACGCCGGGCGCGAGCTGTACGCCGCCAGGCGCCGCGCGCCAGGCAGCCAGACAGCCTGTGCCAGCAAGCTAGCCTCGCTGCTTTGCGCCTGCGATCTTGCCGCACCTCGCGTGCAAAGTTCTGCTTTCGGGCCTCGAGGGCCTCCTGCACCTCAAACGTCTGCCGCCGCTTCTCCAGCAGGCGCGTCGCCGGCGTCACATTGTTCATCGCCAAGTTGCTGGGCAGTGTCCTGAGCGAGGTGGCGGCCAGGGTTGTGGGTAGGAGTTTGATATGAGCATTTCAAAGCACCTTCTGGCAAAGCCGGTCGCAAAGCCAGGTTTACGAGTTGCGAGCGACAGCCGATGAGGGGCAGCGGCTACGCTGGAACCTGGGCGGCTTTTACTTCAAGGAAGACCAGCAGGTCGGATATATGGCAGTCGCCATAGATCAATTTTGAAGCTGTTTTCATCGCCATTCAATGGCACTCCCGGCGAAGACGGTAAGCTCCAGGGCTATTTCGACATGCTGAATTTACCTTATACCACCTGTAATGCCATCGTATCTGCGCTTACAATTCTGTTCCATTTGAATCGTTTGTAATTGGTGTAGAAGATAGGGCGCCCTTGCAGGAAGTTCGGTCCAGCTCTAAAGAAAGCACCCGCCATCACCAAGGCTTGCAAGCGACCATGCCGCGACGAAAAACTACCACAGTGGCCTTCCTGCCGCTATCGCCCCCGATCTCGCCATGAAAGCCTCCTCAGGCGTCGATCGCCGCCTCGTCGAGCGTCGCGGCATTCGCCTGGATGAACTGGAAACGATGCTCGGGATGCTTGCCCATCAGCCGGTCGACCAGATCCTTGACCTGATGTCGCTCTTCATATTCCTGCGGCAAGGTGACGCGCAGCATCGAGCGTGTCGCGGGATCCATCGTCGTTTCTTTCAGCTGGTTGGGGTTCATTTCTCCCAAACCCTTGCAGGTGGCGGCGACGTGAATGCTTGCGGCTGCAGCGTCGTCTTTCGCTCGGCGCTTCAGCCTCTGGCGGTTTCGATACGGGCAGCGTCGACACTTCGGCGCTCGATGTCGATGCGGAGGCAAGGCGATGCTTGTTCGAAAAGCAATGGCAGGCTGGGGGTTTGCTGCTGGCTACGCCAACTTCGCCGATCTGCTGACCAGCGAACAAGCCAACCGCCACGCCTATGTTCTGGCGCGACAAGGTGATGGCACAAGTGGGTGAGGTGACGCTGGTCGTCAGCGACACCTCCGAGTGGCGGGCCGAAGCGATTGGCTGGTTCTGCGAGCAGCGGCAGCAGCAGCAGCAGAGACGCGGGGAACTTGCACCTCAATCTGCTCAGGTCGAAGCAGTGATGGTCTTCTAATGGTGCTTGCGTAGCCCACCTCTGCCGTGCCTGTTCGTCACTCTGCGTGCCTCACTCTTTCTGAGCGCCGCGGCCATCTTATGCGAGGGCGGCGCTCGATGCGCTCAATCCTGAATCGTACCGCACCGGCGCATGCAGAGGACCCACGAGCCTGATCGAAATCAATCGGCGCACCACTCACGCGGTCTGCGCCCATGCGATTTTCGATCGCCGGCGGCAGCGTGCGGCGCTTCATCATGACAAGTCGATATATTCAATTTCTCGTGACCACTCTTCTGGATGCCTGTCGAGCAATTGCAGCTGACCCCCACTGGGCGGTCCAGCGTCACCCAAGTTCGCAGCAGGCTCGTCGAGGCCGGCCGCTGTATCGCCCTCGGCGTTGTCGTCCCTTGCAGAAAGCCTAGACCGTACCACAACGTTGTAAATGTCAGAAGTTGCACTGCCAAGGCACCGCTGCACGGCAAGGAAATTTAAGGTTTTCTCAAGGTTACCTAGAACAGGAACGGCTGGGAAAGTGAGCCAGACAAAAAGGCGCCCTGAGTACCAAGAACAAGAGTACAGATATTACGGAAGAGCAAGGCTCTTCGATCAAATCAAACACCCTGCTGTTGCTTTGAAAATTTTTGACTAAGCCCACTTACCCTGCAGCAGAATCATACTATTGCTACCTAGGCTTCCCGACTGTGGGGTAGGCCCATAAGCCGCCCAGCGCACGGACGCCGGTGCAACCCTTCGATCCCAAAGAGTACGAGCGGCGACCATGCGCGGTTCCCGAACCTACACCCTCCGAGCTTCTTCTTCCACGACCCCGCTGCCGCCGCCAACGCCGCCGCCCGACCGCTGCGCCCCAAATTCGTCCAACAATCCAGGGGCCGCCAGGTCTGGCATGGTGCTCAGGATGATCTGCCCGGGCGCCAGCGGCGCCCGCCCCGCCGCGTTGCGCAGGCGGCCCATGAGGCCCCCCTTGCCCTTCTGCGGCTGCAGCCCGCTGCGCAGCGCCCCCAGGTCCGCCCCGCGGAGGCGGTCCGCCGCCAGGAGGCGCCCCGCGCCCGCAGGGGCCGCCCCGGCTGCCGCGGCGGCAGATTCCGCGCGGGCGGCCGACACCTCTGCCATGAGCTGCGCGTTGTGGTCCGCCACCGCCACCGCGGCCGCCTCGCGGAGCGAGACGCCGTGCGCGCGCGGGGAAAGCGCGCCCAGCTGCGCTCATCTGCGCTCCTGCGCTGCGCTGGCGGCGCGCGGCGGCCTCCGCGGCGACCGCGATTGCCGCAGGCAAGCTCATCGCGGTCTGGCGCGGCGCTGCTCGCCGTGCGCGCGACGACGAGCGGCGTGTGCGTCTGGTGCACGTCGCCGCCGCCGGCGGCGGCAGACAGCCGTGAACTGCTCCGCGCGGTTGCCGTTTCCGGCTGCTGATGAACATCATGCTGCTCGTGCTGCTGCTCGGTGTGGTAAGTGGTTGTGGTGGCTGTCGTGGCGCGCAGCGGCTGCATGTTGGTCTTGAGGTGACCGAGCACGTCGAAGAGGGCCGCAAGGTCGTCTTCTCCCGGCACGGTTACCGCGAAAGGCTTGGCCGCGGGCGGACGGTGCAGGACATAGGACTCTGACGAGCCAGCGGTGTGCGTGAGAGCGCATCAACCGATGTCGGATGCGTGAATGAAGGCCGTCAGCCCAGGGCCGTACCCGAATTTGAACAGCTGCCGACGCCACCCACCTGGTCAATCCACTCGACCGCCTGCTGCTCCAGCCGCTGCGCGTCAGACGCTTGGCGGCGCGCTCCCGCTCCAGCTGCCGCCGCAGCGCCTCGACCTCCTCGCCGCTCACGTACCCACCCTGCTGCCGCTCTTGCTGCCACTCCTGCTGCCGCTCGTCGCTAGTCTGCCTCTGCCCCTGCTGCAATGATGCCGCTTCCACCTGGTGCACAGTGCAGCCGCCTGGCGCCGCCGCCGCCGCCGCCGCATCCAGCCGGTCCGCTTCGTCGCCTGCCGGCGCCTTGGCGACCGCTGGCGGACGGCTGCCGGCTCCGTCCGCGCCTAGCTTATGCGCCACGCGCGGCGACCCCCGAGGCGTCGCCGCAAACTCGCGCAGCAGCGCGCGCACCTGCGCCGCGTCGGAGCCGTCCGGCCCCAGTGCATGACGCGCCGCCTCGGCGATATCGAGCGCCTCCGCCAGCGCCGCCTCGTCAGCCAGCCCCCTCGCTCGCGCGGCGCCCGCCAGCCGCAGCGCCGCCGCCACCGCAGCCGCGTCGCGCGCGCCGCCCGGGCCCCACGACGCCGGCAGGCCCGCCTGGCAGTCGCCGCGGGCGCCGGCCTCGAGGCTCTGGAAGGCGCTGTACAAGGAGAGAGCCGCGCTGATGTCAGCAGGGTCCCGCCGCGCGCCTGCCTCGAACCGCAGGCTGCCCAGCATGCGAGCGTCGCGCCCATCTTCCAGGGACGCGGCGCCGTAGCGCCGCTGCAGCGCGTCGAACGACGCCTCACGCAGCCGCGCCTCCTCGGCCGCCGCCGCGGCGGACGCGTCCGCGGCCGCGCGCGCGCGTTCCCGCGCCGCAATGCGCGCTCGGAGCGCGCGGCGGCGCTCGGCGGCCTGGATGGTCGTCGCGGCCGCGCGAGCGCGCCGCAGCAGCGCGCGCGCGGCGGCGCCGCGCCAGCACGCCTGGATCAGGGCGGCGGCGCGGTGCTGGCGGACCGCGTGCGCGTGCGCGAGACGCGTGCCGCGGGCGCGCCAGCCGGACTGGAGCGTGGCGGCGGCGGCGCGCGCGCGGAGGAAGGCGTCGCGCGCGGAGCGCATGCGTGTGGCCGCCTGGATCCTGAGCGCCGACTGCTGGGTGCGTGCCCAGCGGTCTTCCACAAATCCCAGTACGCCTGGCAAGGGGTTGAATGGGTTTGAGATCCAGGGTTTGGGGTTGGATGGATTGATAGGAATGAAACTGGTTTGAACACACAGACGGCAGGATCGATGTCCTTGCAGGATCGCTGGACACAGATCACAGGGAAGAGTTGACTGGCTGCAGGGGGTACGCTGTTTGAAGATTAGCATGGTTGGGCCGCGGCGCCTGTCAATTTTTCAAACCACTACCGAATAGCCCTGAACACAAAGCCGTCAAAAGAACTGAACTCCATTGAACCGCCAACTGTGGCCTGTGATTTGCCTGATGAACACCTTTTTGTGCTCCAGAAACTGCTCGTCCTTCACCCCAAACGCCCGCAGCAGCCGCCACGATCGGCACCTTCGTCGCGGTGAGGTTCAGGCTCGCACG
>NNCB01000667.1:0-15190 GCA_002317545.1 Scenedesmus quadricauda | reverse complement strand
TGATGGCGTGTTGTGTTGGTGGTGTGTGTGTGTGTGTGTGTGTGTGTGTGTGTGGTGTGTGTGGTGGGGGGGGGACGGGCACACGGGCATGCAACAGCAAGCGCGCACATGTGGCAAAGCATGAGCTACCGCCCCTTACGAGAATGTGGAAAGGTGGAGTGCTTGATGCATCTGGTTCTGCTCCACCAGCTCTAGCAAAGGCGCTGGAACTCCGGTCCAAGGTTGACACGCCATCAAGCTGCGCTGCTCCATCCCGCCCTGACTCACCCTACCCCAGCCCGCTTCGAGGACTCACGTTGTCCCCCCCCCCCCACCGCCGCCCTCCCCAGCCTCCTGGATCGCGTCCACCAGGTCGCGCGGCGGCGCGATGTCGCGGATCTCGATCGAGGTGACCTTGATGCCCCACGGATTGGTGGCCTGGTCGACCACGTTGCCTGCCGGGTCTCGCGACGTTGAAGATCTCGCGGTCAGGCGCAACGCGCTGGGGCTCGGCAGGCGAGGGGAGGGGAGGTAAAGCTTGTTGAAGGCTGAGCACGCCCTGATGCCTAGTATGGGGACATGGGGAGAGGCAGCGGCATCAGGGGCGTTGCTTGGAGAGCCGCACTGTCTTTATCCGGGCGGATAGAGATACAGGTGGATCCTTAGTCGCCCTTACCGAACGTCCTCGCGTTTTCCAGATGTCGACAAAGACCAGGACCTGCTGATGGGCGTTTGGGTGATTCAGGCAGGTAGGCCACAGAATCAGCGAGCTGCTTGACTCGTTTCTAGGGCACTCGTGCTGAAAGGCGTGCACAACAGGGCGGGCATGGCCCCAGGGTTGCACACGATGGCCAGAGCTAGTGGCCTCGAATCGACCGAGCTGGCGGCAAACGCAGATCTGAAGTCAGGGGCGCGGCCCTCGGCCCCGTCAACCGCATGCACAGCTGCTTGGATTGGCCAGGGGGCCGGAGGAGGGCGTGGAGACAGACTCACGTAGCGGGTGAGGAAGTTGTCCCGAGGGTACCAGAGGTTCTGCTGGGGCGTTGGATAAGGGTCCTGTGCCTGTGGCCGTGTAAATAGGTGGGCCAGGCTGCAAGCGTAAGCAGCGTACGACCGGTATTAATTTATTGATAAAGGGTGTATGCATTGATACTAAATTTAGTGGTTTATGGATGGGTTAAGCAGTTAAAGCAATACGCAGTCTTCCAGGCCTTTTATGCTCGCCGTAGTTGGGGCGGCCTGTAGCCAGGTGATTGGACGTCCGGGGAACCGCGGCTCGACCGAAGACGAGTTGCACAGGGATACCCGTCGAGCTGCTCCGAATCTCTGTGGTCAGGCTAGGAGGTACATGAAGCGAAGAGGGAGGTCAGGCATGCGTGAAAGCAATTGATCGTATGAATGCGCCGGTGCAAGCAGTGCTAATGGAATGAGCTGCTATAGTGCACAGCCACGTTCGCGTTCCGCGACGAGGTCGAACGCTATGGCCACTACAGCCTCGCCGCAGAGAGCATGTACGACCACCCGTTCCAATGGGGGTCGAAGCGCACCGGACCAGACCTTGCGCGCGTCGGCGGCCGCTATTCGGACGAATGGCACAAGGCGCACCTGATCGATCCGCGCAGTGTCGTGCCTGAATCGATCATGCCGCCCTATGCCGTCTGCCTCGCAAGCCCCGAGGCTCTGCACGACTGACCCCAATGCGGCTGCACCTTGCAATGGCCCTCGAGCGCTCATGGAACGCACAACACAGCTTTTTAATGCCCATGCTACTGTAGGTGTCTGCATCATGCCATTGGTCACAAACGCATGTCACCACACAAAAAACCAACACTTGCCCAAAAAATACAGGCTCATGCGTAAAAGGCTCCTTGCCACCATCGGTGTATCCCTTTGAGGTTAGCCCCTCCACCGCTGAGATATCCTCAAGGACCTCTGCTCTCAGCCCCCTCACGCTCCTGATCTTATTGTAGTTCGTCTGGTGGTGCAGAGCTTTCTGAAGGTTCCCGCGCTCAATGCGCTGGCTCCAAACGGAACCGAAGCCCATGCTCGCGATCTGGCACGTCTCTGCGGGCCAGGCTGATGCCCTGGCGGAGGCTGAAGATGTACACATTTAGGTACTGCAGGTCACCCGGGGGAAGGAGTGTTGCGAGTTGCCAGGATGATTAGAACTTGCCCGTTGAAGGGGAAAGCTTGCAGGCAACCTGCCGTGCTTAGATGTCATCATGTGAACCAGGACGTGTATCGCATGACCTGAGCCCACGACGGAGTGAATTCACAGAGCAGCGAGCCGCGTCGGCGCGGCCTAGTCATGGAGCCTAAGTGGGGATGGGTAGGGCGGCATGTATGGCACGTATCCACCACGGTGGCAGCCGCGGCATCGGGGAAGCCATTTCCCTGAAACTCAAGGAGCAAGGTGTCACCGTCGTCGCCAACTATGGCGGTAACGACGAAAAGGCCCGCGAATTCACCGATCGCACGGGCATCGCGGCGATCAAATGGGATGTCGCACGTCAATCAGGTCGAGCCACCTCGTCTTAGGACTGCTTTACCTTCCCATGAATACCACCGAAACGGCGGCACTTATAGGGCCTGTTTAATGCCAGGTTACTTAATTGTTCTACATATGCATAATTAGACAATACCTGTTGACCTTCTGGTTCGTGCGTTCATCACTTCCTCAATACGGCTCGTGTCGTTTGCCAGCACCGCGCTGTAGTGGCAACATGCAGTGATGGGCTTTTCCCAGCACCGCCTTTTTTGACTCCAGGATTTGAAGGCGCTTAAATTTCTGGGGCGGGCCCAGCGGGTGATGTCAAGTGTGCGAAGCGATCGGACTAAATAGAGCAGTACTGATGGAGCAGGTGCGCAGATCTGCCACACAGGTACAAGGTCAAGGAGAAGGTTCGAGCCGCCGTGGCAAAGGGGCAGCAGCGGATTGGTACGAGAGCGTTGCGCCGCAAGGTACGCGGTGGCCTCCACCAAGTTCGGGCAGTGGCGCGGCAACCACAACCGGGACTGCCGTGCGGCGCAAGCAGTACAAGGACCTCACCCGCTCCTGGTCGGTCCGACTTTTTCGCTCGAATTCACCGCCTTGTATGATGCCGCGACACTGGGGATGGGCAGTCGCGATCGCAGGGGGGCGGATGGGCCACGGGTGGGAGTCACCGAGAGCGGTCGACTGAGATGAGCGTGCCCACGGCTCGAAGCAGACTTGGAGTGACTTTCATGTGCGCGTGATAGAGGAGAGAGTGCGTGTGCGTGTGTGTGTGTGTGAGGGTGTGTGCATGCTCGTGTGTGTGTGCTCCAAGGGTGGGGACTGTTGGCTGCATTGGCCGACCCCGTGTAGGCCGGTGGCTCCATATATTTTTCTACAAGCCCGGCGACGCGCATTACTGTGGTGACCATGCACCTTGAGTCGCATCCGGCGCACAACAGCCCGCATGCCCATGTCATGTCGGCATGCGGATGAAAGAGTCTACTGCTACGCCGTAGTTCGCTGCAGAAGAACTCTACGAGTCAGGCACAGATTTGCACCGCCCATGCGCTCGCAAGCATGACGAGGCTCTGTTAGTGTTTTGCGCACACGCAGCAGCCAGGTCACGAGTTGAGGGCCTCCAGTACCTGCCCCGGGGCGCTTCGTAGATGTTGTTGGCGCGGCCAGGTAGCAGGGTCGTGGACAGGCTTCAATCTGCGGCCTTTGAAAGGGTACCCCCACTCCTTGATCAGCGGCCCTCGTTGATGACCTCGCGCAGCTGCAGGCGACGCGGGAAGTAGCAATTCTTCCGAGCGCGATGCTTGGATCGGGCGACGGCTTCAGGCGCGATGGCCTTCGTTCTGGCGACAGGACCGGCACGGGCGATCTTGGATCGGTCAGGCAAGCTCAGCGTGGGCGATGCGCATGGTCGGCGTGGACGGGGACCTTGACTATCCGACGTCCTTGCGGCTGGCGGATTGCTTGCGCCCGACTGCGATTCACGACACGAGTTTCATGAAGTGACCCGTCATCAGCTGCTTCATCAGCAGCTTTTCTTCGACGTGGATCATCAGGGGTTCTTCCTTGCCGCCATAGACAACGGCGGGGACGACCTTCACGACGCAGTTCACGCGAGGCTCCCTTGCCTCCGCGTTCGCGCGTCTCGGCCGTCAGCGTTAGCTGATCGCTCATCACATAGGCGTTCAATCGGCGAAGCGGCCTGCGCCGCCGCTAGGTCGTAGGTGGATCGGGTATCTTGTGACTCCGGTCGAGCCACGAACTGGGTCGCGATGAGGAAGGCGGCGTCGGACGCGACAGCCTCGGGGACCTTGTGCTGCAGGTATCCGATGATGGTGGTGCGCAGCTGCGGGGATGATGGCGACAGCGCATGCATGTTGGTGTTCTGTGCACACGTGTTTACAGGCACAGGCGTGCGCCTCTGTGTGTGTGTGTGTGCACGATGCTCGCTGCACCTGCCCGCGCGTGCATGCTGCACGCAGGTGGGTTAAAGAACAAAACATGGCAAGAGGGCTCGATCGTCCAGCCTGCCCTGCGATCTGACCACACCCTCCACAAAAGCGAAAGAGGCCGTACCGACGGCTGATATCGATCCATGGTTGATCCCAGGGCGGGGCTTCGCCGCAGGAATTCCTGCGCGAAGTCCGCGCGATCAATCGTTCGAGAGATGTTTCAAACAGCTGGGGCGCAGGGCCCGTCCTGCGCGAAGAGCGCGAGCGCACGCGTACACGCGTATGTGCGTGAGATTGTGCATAGGATTGTGTGTCCATGTGACGATGTGTGTGTGTGTGTGTGTGTGTGTGTGTGTGTGTCACACTCGCAAGACCTGTGCAGTTCTTGTGTGCATGCTTCCGTGCACATGTGCCTGCAGGCCACACTTGACTGTGTGAGTGTCAGAAGCTGCACAGATGCAACTGGTCTATCACTGCTGACCCGGTGCTGTAGTACTGCGTGGATGCCGGACCATGCAGCAACCCAGTGCGCGCTCAGCAACCTTCCCCCCTTGTGCCCTTGATCTCACAATTATGCCACAAATGCACCGAACCAACCTCCGGTTGATCTGCCCAAGCGCAGTGCCAGGGCTCACTGGTTGGGTCGAGCGCAGCGTACGTCTCCGGTGGGATAGTAGCGGCGGTCTCAGCGCGCCTCGGGATTCTCGATCGGGCGCCGCCGGTGGCGAGGTCGTAACCGGTGGCCCAGTTGATGCCATCGACGAAAGGTTTGGCATCGATCAGCTTGCCGGTCGCGCGGTCGATCGTGAAGAAGAAGCCATTTTTCGGCGCATGATACAGCACCTTGGTCGGCGTGCCGTTCACCGCCTGCTCGGCCAGGATGATCGGCTGGGTCGCGTATAGTCCCAGTTTGGGTGGGGCTGTCCGTGGCGATGCCGCGGGACCACTGGGGTAAGGAACGACAAGACGTTCGTTTGCGTCTCGAAGGCACTGACAATGGCATCGGCGATGCGTCGATCACGGGATGGTTGTAACTCTCTACCTGATAAACAAGGGATGTTAGAGACCCTCGAACTGTTGGCAGGTCTGCCGGTTGATCCGGTCCCGTTCCGCGTCGCGGATCCAACCCCATTTAGTGAAATACTGCGCCAAACTTACCATAGCATAGCGCAACCGTCGCAAGGACGGCTTGGTTTGGCTCCGGTACTCATGATCACTTGCATCGAGCACGTAACCAGCAATCCCTGACGCTTTTTGTGTGATACCCGGGCGATAAAATCCTGCGGGTGGTCGGTAGCAGGCTCGGGATCGCGTGGAATCCGAGAGGGTGGACAGGCACGCGCCGGCTGCCCTCTTTGCGCGTCAGAAATAACGCGGAAAACGCCTGCTAGCACCATCGTGGAATCGTATGCGGGTGTCTGGGATGCAGGCCAGGTGACGCAATCCGGTGACGTCGCCGCACATGGGGCCAGCGGGCAGGCAGGGCAACGTGACAACAAGGCGGCAGTGACGTAATTGCTTGGCAGACGCTCTGCAGACAGCCTGATAGTGTTGTTTCAAGGCCTCTGCACACTTCAGAGAATGCCGCCCTGCCAAAACTCCTGCGTCTAAAATCACACTGCCTGGGAGCCGAGTACATACCATCGGTCCACGCCCCTGTGCCAGCACCAGTTTGAGGATGCAAGGAGATCCTGATAACTTCCCTGGAAGTTCCGTCTTATGCAGCGGGCATCTACCCGTTCAAGCGTGAAGGAGAAGATCCTACCCGAATGTTTGCGGGGTGAAGGCGGACCAAAGGACCAGCAAACTTGTCCATGTCAAGGCAGCCTTGGCAGCGCGCCTGAGATCGCATGCGCCCGGCCTCAACATCCTCTGCGCACAAACTTCGCTGGAATTCCAGGCACGCAACGCCCCAGGCTGCATCTGCACTGCAAAAGTCCGGTTGCTGGAAGGGTCGGTGTCTTGTCACTTGATGTCACCCCGGCAAGACCTGCCCTGGTGGGTCGATCCTGGAGAATCGGCCGCTTTCTGACCCGCCCTTCGACCATCTCTGCAGAATGGTTGCAGCCTCAGCTCAGGGCTGCCTGCCTATGCCGAGCAGATACATATTGCCTTCGTCGGGTGCCATCGTGGCCTTGGGGTCCCTGGGCAAGTGGATGTAGGCCACTCTTGGTGATGCAGTGACGGTGATGAAGGGCGGCCTGGTGACGAAGCTGCGGGGTGTTATAATATTACCAGATTTTTTTGATGACATTTTTTACTCAAACTTTCGCACAAGAGTATAGAAAAGGATTTTTATAATTGACAATTGCTGTTTGGCCTGCTTTTGACTGGACTTACACCCAGCTGGCACACAAGCGGGCACGGTGAACTGCACCACTCCGAGCGCAGCCCTCATGCATACACTCATTGAGTTAGCACGCAGCCTGCCCCCAAATCGACTGCCAACTGTAGTCATCAGCTGCACAGCCATGCCGGTGCACGGCTTACGCTTATCAGCACGCTCAGCGGTGCACCACTACCCCCTGGCCAGTTCACTCTGAGTTAGCTGCAGCTCAGCCGCATTCTTAGTCTTTACAATGACGGCATCCTCGGCATCGAATCCAGGGACGTGAAGCCGTAAGGTATGGTCCGGGCTTTACACTAATAGGCTGCCGTGCTGCTTGTTCAGCCGATCTGAGCTTGTTCAGCTCGCAAGGCGAGCTGCGGTGACCCGGCCCCCGCAGACCTCGGCGCTCCCATCCATGATTCAGTACCCCCACCACACAGGTTTGCTGTAGTCCCTAAGTCTGGGTTTAGACCGGATGGTCACATTGCACGATCAGTTAATACCCACACAACCGAAGCTGTTGGTCACCGCGACATGGTAAACGCCGGTCTGGCCAATCGCCCTTGAGCTGGAGGTAGTACCGTTATCCCAAAGATAGGTAGCATTATTAGGCTGAGGGCCCGGCTTCCAGGTTGAAGGTCTGCTGCTACAGCGATACAGGTATCAACATGCAGGGCCGATGTTAACCGCAGGAACATGCTGGTTTACAGTAGCGACGTTGGACCCACCAAATTGTCTACAAAACCACATATGGTCAGCTTGTTGCTCTTCGTGCTGGGCGTATTGGGTGATGTATATAAAATGCAGGTATTTGCTTTATGCCGCACATCCAACACACAACAGACACACACACACCACACGAAAATATTATACCAAAGCCTCCGCAGAGTTGAGCCTCGCACTCAGAAAGATAGCACAGCCTGCAGGGCACAATATCCTGGATGCGATCTCACAAATGTGCGGGGTCTGATAGCCGCGCACCCCGTCGCCGAGGCGATATGGCCCCGTAACGCACATCGAACGCCAGCATCTCCAGCTCGGCGCCAACAGCCACAGGAACGCTCGCCTCACAGCGCGTTGAGCGCCGGCGGAAACGCCGCCTGCGACACGCGCCGGGCGGGACCGCGTGCGCTCCGGTGAGCCCGCCGCCGCCCGGCCGCGCCCATGCTGCCCCTGCCCCTGCTACGCTGGCTGGGGAACGGCATGTCGAGCGTGGACAGGACTTGCCAGTGCCCGGCGAGAGGAAGAGTTCTGTAAAGTCATCAAAGGTGGCGGTGGTGTGTGAGGGGCGGCCACTGGGGTGCGCGGGGTGCGTGGGGGTGCATCAAAGACGTGGAGGGGGCAGGCGTAGGCACGAGTGGAGGGCCGGGTCCGAAAGAGGCAGCTGGCTTCGGTATTCGACAATATCCGCTACAACAAGGCGTCTGCCACCGCGCGAGAGATGTACGACGCTTGTCAGGAGGTGGGCCTCTGACGCACCTGCCGAGCGCCTGCACATGCATGGTGTTGACTGCAGCCCGCGCGGTTGAACCTGTCGCGGGCCAGCGGCAATTGCTGAGCTGCCCGCGCGCTGGTGGCCGCGCCGTGGGCTCGGTGCCTCGCCGCAGGCCGCCGCCCATCGCTGCTAACCGTTCGGCAGCCAAAGCTGGTTGCTGCTGCTGGCCGGCCCGGCGACTCGGGCGCATCGAGCGCTGGCTGGGATGGACCGGGTGTGTGGGGCCGACGCGGCCGGTGACTAACAACACGTAAACTGCGCTGACGAGGCACTGACCCGGGCGCGACCAGGGTCAGCGGCTTGCTGGACTTGGATCGATGGCCAGACCGTCGAGCAGGGCGGCGAATTGCTTGTGTTGTGCGGAGTGCCATCTTGCTGCAGATGATTGCAACCGCAAGTGAGGTGCTCGAAGGGCGAAGTTGAGAAAAAGTGGGCCATGTTTGACTTGGGAAATATCGAAATTCATAGCGCAAGGCTCCAGCATGGATGAAATCAGCTAGCGGGAACGCCTTGCCCACATTCTGGCATGCTGTTGACCTGCCGGGAGGACTGGGTTTCATGCGGGAGGTTCGAGAGCAGTGCTGAAGGGATGGTGCCTTTGGGGATGGCAGGCGGTGGTGACCAACGGTCCCTGTGGCGACGTGCTGCTCGCATGCTTAGCGCCCCTTTGTAAATGGTGAGCGATGCAGACACGCGCGATGGCGAGGCACCGCGCGTGCTGGTGGCCAGGATGCGTCCACTCGCCGCCGATCATCGTGCTCGACGAACCGACCGCCGGGGTCGATATCGAACTTCGCCAGCAGCTCTGGGAATATGTGCAGAGCCTCAACGACCGCGGCGTCACCGTGGTGCTGACGACGCATTATCTGGAAGAAGCCGAGGAGCTGTGCGACCGCATTGCGATCATCAACCATGGCAAGCTGATCGCGAACAAGCCGACGCGCGAGCTGGTCGACATGGCGCGCTCCTGGCCCAATGGATTCATAAACCAATCTGTCCCTTTTCAAAAAATTGTAACGCGAGTCTCCGCACCTTGACGTCGGGATTGTGGGTCCCAAAACAGGTGCATGCTCGCCGCTCAGCACCCGCCGCCCGCTTGCGCGGTGCTGCAGCAGCGCGACCGCGGCGCCCTCCTCCCGCCGCATCAGCACGCGCATCAGCGGCTGCGCCGCGGCGTCGTCCCTCACGGCGCGCGGCAGAAGCGTCGCGGCCACGTCGGCGAAGCGAAAAGCGCACGAATCCGAAGCTCAAAGGTCGACCGCCTCCAGTGCAGCGAGACGCCCTCCTGGGGGCCAAAGTCGCCGGCGGTGACCTGCATGTGGTGCCATTGAAAATCGTTTCGGGAGACTTCGAGCAGGGCTCAGTGCTGGGCGCGGGTCTGACGGCAGCAGCAGAAGCCAAGCGACGCCGTGTCAGGTTGGGGCAGGTGCTCTAGAACGCAGGCGGCTGGGTTCAGGCTGTTGTGGCGGCCGGGATGAAGCAGCGGCGGCCTGCGCCCGTGCAGGGTTTCGAAGCGCCCTCCAGCCGGAACCTCGTCCCTCATCGGCGCCGTGACATTGTAGCGCGCGAGCACGAGATTGCCGTGCGCCGGGCCCGCACCGGGTGAAACGATATTCGGTGATCGCGCAATTGGCGACCGTTTCGTGGCGTGCGCCAACCTGCGGGCGTACGCGCTAGCTTGACAGCGCCTGCCCGTGGCCTGATTCAGCAGCAAATACCTGTCGAACCTGAACGCCCAGCGCGTTTCCCGCAAGCGTGCCGTCACATCGCCACCCGCCAGCACAGCCTGCAGGCGCGGCCACCTGCTTGACCAGGCCAGATGCTCACCGGGCAATACCTGTTCGCCCTGAACGCGACAAGGTGCAAAGCGGCGCCGGCATGCAAGGGCGGTCGAGGAAACATGCAGCGCGCAGCTTGGGCCGCATGGATGCAGCGCGGGCAGATGGCGGCAGCGCCGGCTGGCTGTGGGCGCATGCGGCTGCGCAGTGCGCGCCGACGCGGTGGAGGGCTACGCCGAGCACTGGACGAGCAATGTGTTGCACGTGACGCATCAGCACGACGCGCGCCTGCGCGCCGCCGACGCCGCCTGCCCCGTCGAGCGAAACAGCCGGCTCATCAGCGCCGAGGGGCGGCCGTCGAGCCGCGATCGCTTGCGCTTGCAAGCCGCACAATTCGGCGTTCGGTTGTGCTGTCGGCGGCGGGAGCCGTGCGGGAAATGCGCGCTCCAGCGGATCGCTCCACCATATCAGCTGACCACAGCTTGCAGTGACTCTTTCGGGCCCAAGAAACTCCTGGCGATCAGCGCAGATAATCGATCATCGCTGCAGCACCGGCGCTGTTTCCCGGATATCGGAGCATGAAACGCTGTCATAGGCGTGGTATTGTCTTCGTGACACGTGTACATCTGGTTGAAAGCAGGGGGTGACTGTCGCGCGCGCAGCTGCGTGGTACGCGCATGTGCTGTTCAGCGCCCGCCCAGGATGAAAGAGGGCGAGACGCCCTGCTTATTGCCGCGCGGCGTTCCTGGTGGTCGCAGTACTGGTGCTGTGCATGGTCAGAGCCGCTACGTTTTATCGGACTGGTTGCCCCGGCGCCAGCGACGTGCGCAGCGGGCTGCCACCATGCTAAAATAAAAGTACCTAAAATCAACAAGACCATGATCCGTAACTACCTCGTGGCCGCCGGCCTGTAACCAGCCAGTGACTTCTGCTCGCATGCAGCAACCTAGGATCGGCCGACCTTTGAGTGTCGACCACAACTGAGTGATCCTACTAAGCGGCCGCGCGGCGCATAGCAAAGCTGGCGGGCTGTGGGGCGGTGCCACCGCAAGAGGCAGGCCCATCTGGCTTGACACTTTCGGTTATAGTTGCCGATGCTCCTTCCTATTTGAAAGTCCTATGTCTCGCTTTTCCCGCCTAGGCAGGCCTTTCTGCGCGCATTTGCTGTTCTCGCCAGCCGAGGATGGGCGACGGCGACGACATCGCCTGGTCTATTAGGGCGCGGCGTTCCTGGTGGTCGCAGTACTGCTGCTGTGCATGGTCAGCAGCCGCTACGATGTATCGGAGTGGTTGCCCTGGCGCCAGCGACGTGCGCAGCGGGCTGCCACCCCGCAGCGCTTGGATTAGCTAATTGCAATCATTGCAACGCTTGGTAGGACACCCTCGTGGCCAGCGGCCAGTAACCAGCCAGTGACCTCTGCTCGCATGCAGCAACCAGGATCGGCCGACCTTCGAGTGTCGATTATCAACTGTGTAATCATGCTAAGTAGCCGCGCGGCGCATAGCCAAGCTGGCGGAGCTGTGGGGCGGTAATCCCATCCCGGGTGCTAATGCGCAAACCCATACGGCTACTGTGAATGGTGACTATACCGTTCCTGTGCTGCGACAAATGCCTCCTCCACTGACGCCGCGCCGCGAGGCCCTCAAGCGGCGCATCGAGCAGTCGGAGCGGGAGCGGAAGGAAATCGCGGGCATCAAAAAATTAGCCAACGAGCGCGCCAAGAAAGCCAACCTGCACAACAAAAAACTGCGCGTGGACTGCCTGAACGTGCACCTCGTGCACAAGAAACAAGGCAACCAGCACTCGGGCAAAGTTTGTCAACGAGCATGGCGACTACGGCAGCCGCCCCTCGTCCTCAACTACCGACGACCGGCGACGCCTCCCGCGCTGCGCCGCACCACGCGCCGGGATGCGCAGCGGAGGTGACGGTGCCCAAGCGCGCCGTCATCCGACGCCGGTGAGCGAAATGTCCTCGGGGCAACTGAAACCGAGATCGTTGATCGCCTGCAATGCGCCCAGCGCCATGAGGTTGTTGGCAGCGACGATGGCGGTTGGGCGGTTGCAGCGCGACATCAGCCGTGTGACGTGGTCATAAGCGCCTTCGCCACGAAACTCACAGGCTGAAAGCGGATGCACAGCAGCTTGCCTCGATGCGTCCACTTGCACCCTTGCGGCCACTCGCCTCGAGTCTCTCAGGCCGTGACGTACCAGGTGGACGCCCATCCCCAACAAGTCGCCCCCCACTACCCACCTCGTGAAGTGTAGATGGCCGCCATGTCGCAGAAGAGCTTGGCCACCAGAAGTCTGCCTGCACGCCGTTGCCACCCTCGTAGATCGGCGATGCGAGTGCATGCGCGCTGCTGCTTGGGTGCGTCAATGGAGCTGCAGGCCGCCATAATTTGAGCGCCTCGGCAGTAGTCGAAGGACAGGAGCAGGCACCAGCAAGATGAAATGGTTACTGACTCGGACAAACAGCTCAGGTTGGAGCGTTCAACCGCGGGAAGAGCGAAGCTCCGCAAATGACGCTTTCGGCTCCCCCCCCCAAAGGCCTCACTCAGCAGTCTGGTGCGAGCGCCCTCATTCTCGCGTCTCTCCCCTGGTTCCCGCCTGCGTTAACCTTAGGAGGGGAAAGGAGAATGCTCAAGGTTTAGGGTCCGTACTCAATTGCAGCGCCGTGCTTGGTACGCAACCGGTACTCATGGTGCTGAGGGCGCGAAAAAAACCTCCCCGTGTCCCGGGCGCCACAAGCAGCAGAACTTCCCTCCTCCGCCGCCCACCTTGGCCAGGCTGGCCTGCTCGTGCGTCAGCCGCCCCTCCTCCGACAGCCGCGTGATGCGCCATGACATCATCGACATGCCCTGAGGGATTGACAGCAGCAAAAGCGCGCAATCAGCGTGCAGCTGCTACATTCAGAGCCACCATTGATTCGCAATTGCATCCAAAAAAGCACAGCTGTGACCACTGGCGGCCCACATGCCTGGACGCTACGCCTGCAGCAAAAGCGAGTGGACATGGGCTGGCGTACCGACGGCCTGGCCCTGCCCGTGGATGAACGCGCCCACGTTCGGCAGGATCGGCGTCACCGGTATATTGCCCAGCATCGTGAAGGCGATACTGACAGCTTGAACACGCAGGGGCGGCCGAAGTGCTCGGCTCCGGCATGTACCTTTTGAAGGGGGGAATAAGTGCATGACAACTAGTTTGTTGGCTGAAGGGTCGTGCACCGCCCCAGGCGCGGCGACGTTGAGTTGGGAGGGCCGGCTGCCCTCAGATTTTGGATGGCAGAGGATCCCAGCGGTCTCAGCAAAGTCGGCATGAGAACTCCTTGGCCTGTCGTGAAGCTCGGGTCCGTTCCCGTGCTGCCTTCGAGGCCATATCCACCCGCCCCCGCGCGCGCACCGCGCCGCCATGTCGACGCGTGATGGCCTGCCGACGGCATCCGCCGCCATTGCGGGGTGAGGGTCATATCCTTGATGTGCCTTTGCGGACATACGCCCGCAAGCAGGCGGTGACAGGGAGGAAGACATGGGCGGGAGGTGGGCGCGAGGGGTGGGGGCAGTAGGAGGTCAGCGCATGACCGGAATGAACAAGGCCCTCGCCTTGCAACGGAGAAAGGCTACGCCCGTTCCAACCCAGCTGTCGGCACATTGGCCCGGCGGCGCGGCGATCACTTTGTCCCGGCCATTGAAGAAACCACCCGAACCAGCCTATGTTCTGCCCATGTCAAATCACCCGCTCGATGTATCCGCTCCACAAGGTGCCGCTCTGTCACCGCCTTGGATACCCACCCCGGCACCCCAGTCGTCAAGCGCGGCTCCATCCCGCCTTCGGCGCCCGCTCCAGCCGCGCCTCGGGGATCAGGTCGCGCATCCGCGAACAGAAATGCCTGAGGCAGACTTCCTTGTCGCTGAGCGGCCCCATCGTGAAGCTCTTCGACTGCATCCCCTGCTGAACGCGGGTGATCAGTTCGGTGTCCTCGGCATTGACCTGGCGGTTGATGCGCCAGTTGAGGTAGCGCGCGACCTCGTTGATGTAGGCGCTGATCTGGGGACGACATAGGAGATTAGGGGGTGGGAGGCCGACACGAATGCAGGTGGTCGTGCGGGTGAATTTGTGTGTGGCCTGGGTTGGCATCAGTCGGCGATGCACCCTCCAAGTTGGCTGTGACCGACCAGCCAGGGAGATGGTTATGAAGCGGTTCGGTCTAGATCACCCCGCAAAACCTGCACTCCCAGAACGACTCACACACCCACACCCGCACACATTCACATGCACAGCAATACACGCGATCGCACACATGTGCACAAGGATGGCACGCTTTTGCCGGCAGCGCGATAGCCCCCGCACCTGCCCTGTCTCGCTGTTGCGGGCCCACACGACGACGACGTCCGCCCACGTGCCGTTGCCGATCCAGCGCTTCTGCCCGTCCAGCTGCCAGCCGCCAGGCACCTTGGTGGCCGTGCAGGTCAGGGCCGACGCGTCGCTGCCGTTGGACGGCTCCGTCAGCGCCCAGCAGCCCACCTGCCGTCAACCATTGAATTTATTTGGCGATGTTTGGGGCGAGCGAAGGGCGTCGCGCCAGTACCTGAGCTGCTGCTCTGCGGGCGAGTGCGCCCGAGTAAGGCAGGGAACGAACCAGGGCTGACGGCCGTCACGGCCACGTCCCGCCGGCTCATGCAGGACAGCTGTTGCCGTGCCACCCAGTGGCGCACACCCATTCTTTCCGCTTCCCAGCGCTCGTGGGTCAGCCCCATGCAGACGTCGCTCCCACTGGCCTTTTTGCTCAATCGCTTGTAGCTAGCCATATCTCCAGGTAGGCGTTCTTCTGCTCCGCTGACCCCGGCAGCCGATGGTGATCAGCGCCAGGAAGCCGTGCACCTGCAGCAGGCGTCGGTGTCCGCGAGTTCGTCCGGCTACTGGGAGAGCGCACGCGCTGGGGCATGGCAGGCGACGCCGCGACTCGGCCGGCAGGGCGCTCCTGCAGACGCTGAGGCGAGGCTCGCGTGCGGCGCTGACGCCGGTGTTCGGCAAGGGCCTTGTCTTCGCGCCGGCGAGTGCGGCGCCGATGTCGGGAAGCGAGGATTATTCCGAGTTCGTCGACGCGGGCGTTCCTTCGCTCTTCTTCGGTATCGGCGGTTATGATCCTGCAGTCCTCGTTGGGTGGG
>NNCB01000666.1:0-15193 GCA_002317545.1 Scenedesmus quadricauda | reverse complement strand
CCCGAAATGGCAATCAATTGCCAGCCGGTGATCCAATAAGGCCAGAAATCCCTGCGTCTTCAAGGCTATGAATCACGAAAGCTGCAGAACCCGGCGCAACCTTATCTTACCTGACGCGCCCGTTCAACGCGGCGAGCCAGAAAGCTCGCGGTCTCGACATCGACGCGTCCTATCGGATCCCGATCCACGGGGGATCGAGCGGCCGCCCCACCGCTCAGGACGCGCGACAACGTCGATTAATCGTCTAATCATCCGACAGCCGCTGATCAACCCAGCGTGTTGCCCTGCCCCTGGTCGGGCCTGGCCGGCGGCGTCAGCGGGCGCTCGCTCAGCGTCGGCGGCGTATCGCGTTGGTGAGCGCGAGCAGCGCGTTCGACGCCGGGCCAGCTCGAGCGGATCTGAAACGGACGAGGGGCGAGTGCTGCTGGTGCCCGTTGCGGTACTTGCGCAGGCGATGTTGTCGAGACAGCGGCCGCGCATGTACCCGGTGTTGCTGTTCGCGGCGTCAGCCCGCACTTGCGCGTCCTCCAGCCCGGAAGCCAAGCGGGCCCTGCACGATCATCAGCTCGCCTTCCTCGCGGCCGCCCACGCGCACGCAGACGGACCGGTGTCGTGCGACTTGGGTTGCACGGATCCCACCGCCCCCCCCTTTCTGAGCAGCCACCTGGTACTGGCGCACGTTCGCTGCTGTGATTTCCTGCTCCCAGCTTGATCTGGGCCGCCGCTCGCAGGGTGCGAAATCCTGCTCACCGGTGCAGCTCCAGATGCTTCGGGTTCACGGAGCGGCATTCGAGGTCCGGTCAGTGGGCGTGGGGGGTCACCGCAGGCGGTGAACATTCTTGGCGGCTATGGCGTGCGCGGCAAGAGCGAGGAAGAGGCGCGCTCGATCGTCGAAGCCGTCGCTGTCGCGCAGGCGGGTGCCTTTTCGATGCGTGATCGAGGGCGTGCTCGAATCGGGCGCTGGAGGGTCACGAACGATAGGCGGAGTGCCGGACGACATCACACACGGCCGCAGCGAGTACGCACTGGCAGGTCCTCGTCAGGATCCGTCCAACGGCTGGGACGTGCTAAGCTGCTGCTGCTCCGCAGCTGCAGCGATTTCGTCGACGGCCTCTTGAGCGCTGTGGCGCAACGCTGCTGAAGCTGCTGCTGCTTGCCCGCGTGCCGGCGCGACACTCCGCAGCCGCATCGTCCTTCAACTCGGCCAACACTGTACGTAATGCGACTGGCGATCACTCGTGAACACCGCTGCATGCGCGACGCGAGCAGGAAGACTATCGACGAGCACCTGGTTCGGCGGCGTCTGCTGCAAGCCCAATGCGTCGCGTTGGCACAAGTGTTGATGGAGCACACTGCCGCAACAACCTCACTTCGATGCTCGGGGCTACAGATCGTACAGTCACAGTGACAGGCTGGACGCCTGTCAAGGCAAATAAAACTGATATACTTCTGCTGCCCATCATGCGCCGTAGTTGGTCACGGCTAATCCTGGCCAACGCGCCAGGCAAACCCATGTCACTGGTGATCAAACATGCAACATGCGTGCAGAGCGAGCAGCGACAGGCCCCAAGCGACTCTGTGTACGTGCACACCCGACCCATCGCGTTCCATCCATCCGCCGATGGGCGCTCTTGCGGCATGCCGGGAAGGTGCCGCTTTTTACATCAGCTGTTGATCCAGTCAAACAGCAGCAGCAGCGCGCTTGCATCAGCCGCGCACCACTAGATAGAGCGTGCTGACTGCTTTTGACCGCGTCGTCTTGCGCAGCTTCACGACCCGCCGCTCGTGCCTCCTTGCCCTCTTCCGCACCATCGGATGGTTCTGCGCCGCGACGGCGCGGTGCTTTCTTCTGAAGAATGGCGTCGAGCTCGCGACGTTCGCTCGTCGCGCTCGTCTTGACCAGCTTGCCGTCGAGTACCGCCTCGATGTCGACTCGGTGGAAGTTGGGGCGTTTTGCAGCACTGGGGGATGAATGGATGAGCGTTCCCGCAATCTTGCTGAGTCCCTTCTCATTGCAGCACTGACTACGTTTGTAGTTGAGTCCAGAACATGATGCTTCCCTCACAGCGTCATTTCGCGGAGGCATAGGTACAAGCACCAGTAGGCTTGCTCGCGCAGACGCTGCGCAATGCAAAATTGCCGGCGGGCGGCCGCTAAGAACGGCTCGTCGCACCAGAAACGCTGAGTCGCCGGTCGTCATCGTTTGCGGCAGCTGCCCGCCCCAGACTCCACGGCCTCTTGCCGCTGCTCCCCGCCGTCGGGCAGGCCGATGCCGGCGCTGTTGCCACGTGCATCTGGGCGCTCGTTGTCTGCAGGCCAGCCGCATGCGGGTCCTTGAAATGCTGGTGCGCCTTCACGAAGTCAAACTGGTGAAGTAATCCTTGCCCTCGAAGGTACGGGTGCCGCGCCCGATGATCTGCTTGAACTCGATCATCGACTTGATCGGGCGCAGCAGCACGATGTCGCACGTTCAGGCTCCGAACCCTTTCGACTCCCCTGCCCTTGAGCCGTATCACCTCATCCCCACCCACCACACACACTCGAAGACACACACACACACCCACGCACGCAAATGCACACGGTCATAAGCAAGCACAGGCGCAGCAAGCAAGCACACGTGCATGCATGCACATGCACAACAACCAGCCACCTCGCGCGCGAACACACACGGCGGAACGCACTGCTTTGTAATTGGTTGCCCGCCGCTGCTGCATCCGCATGTCCGCAGCCAGCCGCTGCGCGTTCGCACCGCCCGGCAGCGGTCGAAGGCCGCGGTCGCGACGTGCAGCTGCTCCACCAGCACCAGCACCTGTTCATAGTGTGAGGCCGCAGTGACGGTGGTGTGGTTGTGTGTGTGTGTGTATGTGTGTGCGTGCGTGTCATCTGAGAGGGACAGCAGGATGAGCCAGCGTGTGTGTGTGCGTGTGTGCGTGTGTGTATGCGCGCACATTGCAAACGGCCGGGCGATGCCAAAGATCGCTGGAACGGACAAGCTTTGTCAGCTATTCCTAGACCAGCGCGAAACACCGCAGCCTTTCAAAGCGACCTTCAGGCTCCCTGATGGCCCAAGGCAGCCGGCAGCGTCAGCAGGTCGATCCACTTCCACATCAGTTCGTCGCGATCTTCATCGTCTTGTTGACGACGTCCATCCGGCTCGGCGACCGATGCTGTTGCGCCGCGACGTGCTGATCTTGCACGCTGCTCCACCCGTCGCGCGAATGCGTCGACCACCGGCGTGCTGACGCTGACCGACACGCTGGGCACCGGCTCGACTTCGGCGCGGTCACCGACGCGGGCGCGTTCACGTGCAATGCGGCGAACCCGCTCGTCTGCACGCTGCCCGCCGGCACCGCCGTCGGCAGCTACAGCCTGACCTACACCGCGAGCGTCCAGGCGACCGGATCGGTGACCAATGCGGTCGTCGCTCTGCAGTGAACCGCCCCGCCGCCGCTACGTAGTCGCGCTTGTTCTCGTCAATAAACGATCGCAACGCGACGATGCTGGCTTGCTGCGCTCTCAGGGATGTGGATGCGGGGATGGGCGTCGATGGGCGGGGAGGATCGGCGTCGCTCAGGTTGGTAGCAGTGCGGCGAGGTCCCCCGCCTTGCAGCGCGGTGGGGCATTGCAGCTGACAGGTGCACCACCCGCCATGTTGCGTCAGGAGTACCCAGCACTTGGTCTGTGCCGGCGGAATGGGTGCTCAATATTAAAGGCTTCTTCAAAAGTTTTAGCTATCAATTTTATGTCCTGTATTGTCACATTGTTAGATACAGCGCGCAATGGCAGTACAGTGCATAATTTTTTCACGCGTCAGTGCCGTGTGACAAGCCGCCTTCAATGATATGATCCGAGCCGTCCTTTTCCACATTGCGAGTGTTTTTGACTGTCGTCAAATAAACTAATGATCAACGGTTTCATGTGCAATAATCTTGAACCTTCATAATGCATGTCCAGTCTCTTCAGGGTCACTGGGCGTCACCCCGGCCCACACCCCGTCGTGCAGGGCAACCGCAGCCTGCTCCTCTGTGATCACCGGGGCTCTTGCAAATCACGAGATTTGGCTTTCATCAGTTCAGCTGACTGCCTGATACAATTTTGCCAATCGTTCATGTTACGTCCTGGTGGCATTCAGGTCACGAGGTATCTCAGGTCACACTTGCCAATATCAAAGTTCTGCTCATCGGTTTTATTTTTCAGTAAATCCGCGTAGGTTCTGTTCTGGGAAGTTTTACCTTCCGCATTAGATACAATTGGTCCTTTCGGCAGGTCTTCTTTAGCATTAATGAGCGCAGGCCTGTTAGCCGGGATCACTTTTACCAATAAGCGTTCATTCCCATCCCATACAAGGATAGGATGACTGCCAATGCAGCATGACCGTTACCTATGCCACGGACACCTTCCGCTTTTACATGAACGGGAAGCTGGTTTATACCAAACGAAGAACCGGTATTAATACAGAGCCGAATAACGGGGAATTTTTAATAGGAGAATCCCGTGAAGGAGGTTATAACTATCTCGGCAAATTATCCCACCTGCGTATCTGGGCAAAATGAATTATCCGCATGTACGAGTGCTAGGGTTTCTGTTGTTTGACGGGCTATTACCACCTGATTTGGCCAAGCAGTGTGATGCCATAAGATCGAATCAAGTGGTTCAGACACGGTGCTTGCGTTTCCGGTCACGGCTGGCTAGAGACCCCGAGGTTTTGAGGTTCATCAAATTTGGCTTCCGCTCGTCGACCAAGCCTGCTTCACTGTTGCGTTTCAGCACACTCCCGCATGAGTCCTGCACTTCTCCTACATCGTCTCCACACCACCACATTCACAGTCACCCATGCCCGGCACATGGCGGCGAAGGTGGCCACCGACCTCAAGCGCATGCAGCGGCTCTACGGGTATCCCAGTGATGCCGACATCGCCAGGTACGAAGCCGAGGTGATCGAGCTGCTCAAGGCCGGCTACCTGGGTACCGTCACGCTCGGTTTCCGGCGCGATGGCTGGATCGTGCCCGACCTGCGCTACACGGGCATGGCCCATCGCCGGCTGCACGAGATGATTTTCTGCACCACAGAGCTAACCTGCCTGGGCAGTAGATCGGCCAGACGCAGGGGGCGCGAGCGTCTGAGCATCGGCAGTGCTCCCAGGGCGCTGGAACAACTGCGATTGCCCCTCACCACGCTACCCCATCGCAGGCCGTGCGCGTCGTCCGCGCTGCTGCCGCTGCCAACCGTCCTCTGTGGTTCCCCGGGAACCCGGCGCCTGAGTACCTGGACGGCAGGCGAGTGCAACCAGCGGGAGCGGCTCAATGCGCGCCATGCGCCGCATGGCCCCTCTGGCCTGCGCCGGAGCCGATGAGGCCGAAAGGTCGATGGCGCAACCCTGGCAAGTGTTCCGTCACATCACGCTGCCCTTCCTCATGCCCTTCGTCTATATCGCCATGACGATCCGCTCCCTCGATGTGGCGCGTGCCTATGACATGATCCGCATCATGACCAATGGCGGGCCGGCCGGTCGCACCGAGCTGATTTGGACGCTGGGTCTAGATCAGGGGTCTGGAGGGATGGGGCTTAGGCGTGGCGCATCGCACGGGGGCCGACTGATTGGGCGAGGGTGACGAGGGGCGGCAGGGGGCAAGCGGGGGGCAAGCAGCGGCGTGTCCACATGGTGGCGCCTGAGCAAGTGCTGTCGGCATGGCCAGCTGTGGGACGAGGACCAGATGTCGAGCTATGTCGATTGCGGCGATTTCCTGCTCGAAAGCCATTTCCAGCCGCCGATGTCGATGGCGTCGCTGATGCCCGGCTGGTTCGGCACCATGTCGGCTGAGCATGCAGAACGGCCGCTCGTCCATCTCGGCGTGCGGGCATCCTCTTCACCGCTGTGATCGCCGCGCTGCCGACGCCGTGCGCGGCGCTGTTGCAGCCTCTGCTGCGCCGCTGATGCCATTGCCGGTGCTGCCGCGACCGCAGCTGCTGCTGGCCTTGAGATGCATTATCGCTTGTCAACATGCAGCTGCACGCCCATCCAGCGCGACGACGCTTTCAACCTGGACACCCCGCCCATCCCACCCGCGCCCACTCCTGCAGCTCGGCGCCGAGGCGGGCCTGGACCTGCCCCAGTGGTGCGACGCGGGCAAGGTGTCGACGCCAACAGCCCCTTCTCGCCTTCGCAGACCCTCCCGGGCGTGCAGTTCCTCACACGACAGCGTCGAACCAAGCGCCTGGCGGCGGCCGCAATTCCGGCAGCCAGGGCGACAGCAGCTTCATCGGCATCGGCGAAGCTTCAAGGGCAAGGAGCGCACCGCGTCGAGGAAACTCGATCTCCGAAGGCTGGATCCGCGTCGCCGCAGCGCAAGTCAAGGCGCACCGGTACGGCCAGCCGATGACCGTCAGCTTGGGTAGAAGATAGTCCCATATATGCATCCTCCGTCGGCCAGCAGGCACCCGCGCGAATCACATGCATCCGGGAGATGGAACAGGCGTACCGCGATGGGAATCGATGAAGGCGCCGCGGAATGCCGCTGATGCACGCGTCAGACAGGTCTTCGGCTGCTAGGTTCTGGCGGGGCCTTGCTGACGCCCGCTTGCAATCCCACCCCTTCACAGGCGGCAAGTACTTTGACCCCTTCGGCCGATGCCGCGGGGACGCCGCCAAGTACGCCGAGTACAAGCAGAAGGAGATCAAGGTGATGTACCCCTGCACCGTTGTCGGTGTGGTCCGACGCCACCACATAACTGGGCCGGGCTGCCGTCGCGAACCGCGGCTGGGAAGGGGCGGGGGCAATGCAAGCTCCTCGCTCCGCAGCCATCACCGCCTGCTGCGCAGCAGCTCCGTGCCTGCCCGTGTGTCGATGCACGCACCAACCAGACCCCAACTGCTGACGCCCACATCTCGAAGTCCAACCCCCGTAAACGCACCCCCCCGCAGAACGTGATCCCTTTGCGATGGTTGCCGCTACTTTTTCTTTTTTTTGCTGGACGGGCTACTACGGCGGCCCCGGCCGGTCCTGGCCGACCACCTCGTCTCGACACACTGCGTGACAGCCGTTACCAACGGCGTTATCCAGTGCCGTTCTACCGCTCTGTATCCTCCCTTGCGTTGATCCCCGGCTGCGGGGTCGGGTAGAGTTCGGCCGTGTCGAGGGGGGAAGCTGCACTTAGGATGGCGGGCGGACGAGGATGCCCTTCACGGCAGGGTCCTTGAGGATGATCTTGAACGCCGCGGTCGACCTTTCCGAAGCGCCGCCGCCGACATCGAGGCCGTGCGCGGAGGCCACGCCCCCTCCGGTTTGTTGGCGCCAGCGGCCGATCGGCCGACGGGTCCGGCGCCGTTCACCATGAGCCGATGTTGCCGTCGAGCTTGATGTAGGCGAGATCATATTCCGACGCCTCGAGCTGGGGACATGGGGCATGCACTTGGACTGAGTCCTGCAGTGGAGCGGAAGTCTCCTTCGGGCGAATACAGTCCAGCTGTCAGGCACTCAGCTCAGGTAGAGGATCCTCCAAAAGAGATCAGCGCGCCCTGTTGCGCCAGCTGGCGGGTATAGATAGAATATTTATTATACCTGTGGCTTAACAGTAGAGGAAATGGCGGATACGCATCATCGGCGCCATAGCTGAGCCACCGGTAATCTCCGCGATCAGGAAAATACCGGGTTTGCAAGCGACTGAGGTTCCAGCTGATCGGCAAATCGCCCTGGCTCCAGTCGGTGCATGTCATCGCGCCGGGGCTTGCGATCGGCGACATGATCGACGTGCGTATCACCTATAGAAGCGGTTTTGGACCCGAATGCCTATACAGCGTTGAGTTGCCTTCAAACTCACACCGCGACGGCCCGACCGATCCACACCCTCTCCAAGTTCTCAGCCTGTATCGGGCCACACACCTGCCACGCAAACACAAACCACACGAGTTTGCGTCGTCCAGTGCCTCGGGCGGGCCTCATAGCCTTGCGCGGCGCCCGAGTCGCGAGGCGGCTCTCCTGTCGCCCTCAGCGTGCTCGCCCACTGCACGAGCCCAGCATCATCCAACCGGCACCGCATGGGATGGGCATAAGCCGGCCGGCGACAGCCGGCCCTGGCATACCGCACCCTGCATCGCGGCGCCGCTCGACCTCGCATCGAGGCGCCCCGCAGCCGGCCGCGGCGCCGGCGAAGCAGCGACCGCAGCCGCTGCCGCGGCAGCCGCGCCCGCAGCACCAGGGCAAAGATGCCGGTGAGGCCGCCGCCTGCCGCTGCCCACGCAGATTCGTGACCTCTGCGCTGCAGCCGTAGAGTCGACCCCCGTCTTCTGCGGTCCCCGAGGCGTCCGCAGCAGCGCTGTGCGCGCTCGCCCTCTGCGAGAGCTCCGGGGACCCGCGGGCGCGCCACGAGAGGTCAACGTGCACGGGCTGTGGGCGGTGTGCACGCACGGCGCGGGCCAGGTGGCGGAAGAAAGGGACGCGGGTTCACCGCGGCCGCACGCGTCGCTGGCCCCGTCCTCAGACCGAGAGCGGGGCGGGCAGCGGGCGTTCTGCACAGTTTTTCGCGTGCGCACGCCCTCCCTCGGCGCTGCCGCGCGCGTCGCCACGTCGCGTCAGCCTCACTCGACGGTCCGGGCCCCTGTCCCTGAAAACCGCCGTCCGCTCACCTCTGCAGATGCCGCTTTCCACTGCGAGGTGGCTGGCAAGCAAGGAGGGCTGGTCCATGCACCCCTCCCCCTCCGCGGCCGCGCTCGAGACGCCCCATATAGCCGCGTACTTCGCCGCCGCGCTGCTGGCGACCATGTACCGTCACGGCGGCCGGCGGCGGCGCGAGCGGTTCGCGATCCTCGCGTTCCACGCCGGCCGACGTGCGGCAGCGGCCGCGGCGGCGGCGAGGCGCCGCCTCGACCTCGGCGGACGATGCGCCGGCTGCCGTGGAGTGATGCCGGCGGCGACGAAATGGCGATCAAGGCGCTGCGAAGCCGCTGCGGGGACGCAAGGGCTGGGAGGATGACGCGCGGCAGCTGAGGCGGTGAGGACACGCGGGCGACGAGGACAGCGGCTCTCTGGATGCGTGGCGGCGGCGGCGGCGGCGCGCTCGCGGGGCTTGTGGGACAAGTACCAGCGCGCCAAGGACACCAAGGATTATCCCAAGGGCGTCTGGACGCTGCCGCCGTCGCTGGCCGAAGGCGACAAGGACCGCGAAAAATATCTGGCGATCGGCGAACACGGCGGTAGTCGTCCATCGAATCATCCTTTCGGTTGGTTGAAACCGATAGAATGAACCATATTGGTAAAATGTAGGAAAGGGTTTTTATTCTTCGGATATGCACCGGCAATATCGTTGAGCAAGGGGGGAATGGAGCGTGGGGGAGTTGGAGGAGGGGTTGATCGCGAGAGGGGCGCCTCGAAGGAGTGCCGGCCGGCCGCGCAGCCGCTTTGCTGGGCCACGTGCTCGCTGCCCTGGAGGGTGCCGATGACGGTCCCGCTCAGCACAGCCCCCCTCGCGCGCCGCCGCCGTCTGCGCGCCTTGCGCCACGGGATTCGGCGCCCCTCCGGCCCCGCGGCGTCCGTCCCCGCGCTGGCCACGTTCGCGATCATCCCGGCGATGTTCATCGTGCTCTACCCGGGGCTCGGCGTGCTCAACATCATGGGGCTGACCAGCCCCGAGAGCGGACCTGTCGGCGCATCATCTCAATGCGCTGACCATCCCCGCCGTCGTCCCGCGCCTGCATGCGATGCGCCCGGGCGACTGCCTCGGTCGCTGACCGCGCTACGGCGTGCGCGGGGCCACTGCTGGCGCGCAACCTCGCCATCTATGGGCCCCCGGGCGCTGCGGCCCGGCTGGGTGGTGGCAATACCGGGGCTCCGGGGGGACAGCGCGCCGACGTCGGCGCTGAGCGGCGGGAGCGGCGGCGGCGGCGCCGGGGGTGGCAGCAGCGGCGGCGGCGGCGGCGCGGCACTGGCACAGCTGCAGCTGGCGCAGCTGCAGCTGCTCGGCGGCGGCGGAGGGTACGCGTTTGGCGACGGGCCGGCGCGGCGGCACAGCGACAGTGCGCGAACGCACGTCCCATGGTCGCGCCCGCGCAGGCGGCGCATCGCCATCGATGAGTCCACGGCCACCATCGGCAAGCGCCGCAGCACCAGCAGCACCAGCACCACCACCACATCAGCTCCCCATGGCGCCGCTCGCCTGGGCGCAGGCGCCGAAGGGCTCGGTTCTCGCTGGAGGCATCCCCGGTGGCGCCGTCCCCAGCGGCGCTGCGAGGAGTAGGACAGGCGCTTCGTGTAGAGCGGTAGTTTGGGCCGGGTAGAGCGCATTCGGTTTGGGCGGTTTGAGCTCGAAAACGTGGTGGCGTCTTTTCCCGATAGCCAGGCCTCTTGGGGCCAAACTACTCGACCCAGACGCGGCAGCTGATCGCATGAGTGCGGACTGACGCGGCTGGTTCCGATTAATACTCACACACTGCATGGGACGGCGATACCACATGCGCACGATACGTATGGTGACGCGGCCCTGCCGACAGCACAGAGCGTCGTTCATGCCCACACTCTGATCATGATTGGCCGCAGTGTCAAGGCGTTGCATCTGCAAGGGCGCTGGCTGGGGTTCGGGGGATACAGAGTCGCAAGATGCTGCAGCGCCCTGCCTCGGGAGCGCCACTTTTTTTCGTTTCATATTGGCGGTAACTCAAAGGTCCCTGAGCTGGGTTAAGCGGTATCGATGCGCGGTGCTGCTCAAGAGGTAGTCAAGTGATTGTTGCTTCGGTAAAATGATCCAGGATGATAGCCACACCCCTTTCCCTTCATCCTAATGGCTTTGGGCACCTGGCATCATGCTCCCTCAGTCTGTCATGGCGTGCTCGTCTAGATCCGCTTCCGCGTGTGTTGCATGCCACGCCTTATCTGTGAGAGCGAGAATGAGTGCAATCTCGACCGATGACTCACCCTCAAGTTAGCGCTTTCGGTGCATGCAGCCGGTGAACTGATGCAGCGCCTCAAGCCGTGCTGAAATCCAGTGAGGGCGAAACCGCCCGGTGTTGGTTACCGTGCAGGCTCCACAGGCAATTCTTTCTGCGTTATGGCAACAACAACCTGCTGCGCTTTTCAACCGCTTCGGAATAATTTTGCATCTGGGCACATTCCCCCCGAAAATTGCGGGGCCCAGGCACGAATACCAACGCGCAATGCCGATACCCGTTACAGAAGCAGGCGATTTGACGGACCGCGAACCATCGGTGTCTGAGTGAACACGCCGACATAATTGTCGACGAGGCCGATATGCCTGGGCGAGCCCTCCAGATTTCTGCCGGGTGAGGGATGAGGCGGGGCCGGAGGCAACGATGAGGCGATGCCCACTGGGTGAAGAAAAAGAGTAGCCCTGCTGACCGAAGACAGGAGCGAAGACGGGCTTTTGCCGGAAGATACGATTGAAAAGAACGTTGCCTTGGCGTCATTGCCCGCCTATGCTACCCGTCCCGGGAGCACGCGTCCCATAACCTGACCCCCGTCTGGCCCCTCACCTTCTTTCCGGTCTTGCCCTCCTGTGAAACAGGGAGCACCGTGTCCTTGTCGAGGTCATCGAGCATGAGAATTGGTGATGCGCTGCATGCGCACTTCGGTATAACGCATGGCGGCCGGCATATCGCCATCCACCGAACCGAAATTGCCCTGCCCTCCACCACGCCATCCCTCTCACACCTCGAGCAACGCCCAGGGGCACATGCGGCGCCATGCCGCCATGTGACTGGCAGCCCTCCGATAACGTCACCGACAACGCGGGCCGATTTACAACGCCCCCCAGGTAGGCTTCGGCCTTGGCCTCGGCCTTGGGGGCCTCCTTCGGGGCCTCGCCACCGCCGGCATCACCGGTCTCGATGATCGCCACCAGCCCACCCTCGGACAGGGTATCGCGCTACCCACCTTGGTCGATCGACCTCGCCGCTGAGCGCACACCTTGCCCTTGACGGCTCCGGCGGCCGCTGGCGGCGTTCCAGCGGCGAAGAAGTCGCCCACGGTCTCCTTGGAGAAGTTGTCGAAATCCGACCGCTTCTTGAGCCGGGCGAACAGACGCTGCGGATCCAGGTCGGTCCAGTCGCTGAGCATGACCACGTAATCGCGGTCATAGGCGAAGGGCTCGGGCTCGAGTGGCTCGATCGGGCGGGCGCACGCGCTCGACCTGAACGTCCCAACCCGATTTGGCGTGGCGCAGGATCGTCAAAGTCTTCAAAATCTTCCCCCGCGCGTTCGCGCTTGTCCGTCGTTCGCGGGCCTTGTGCCGCAAACTTATGACGGTGAAAAGGCCGGAAAGGCGGTTTTTCTGCGTTCAACGTTCGCCGCCGCGACATGATTGACCGCTTCGTCCAATGGCACCAGCTCCAGCTTCTTCTCAAGCCCTCCGCCCGGCCTCCCATTTCAGGATACGCTGTCGGGGGGCCGGGCGGGGGAGCGGGCCGGTGCCGCATGTTTCCGCGAAGCGGAAACAGACAACTACAGTTGGTGCCCCGTCCTATCCCGCTTCGTGGCCAGATATTGCTCGTTATATTTGTTCGTCGGCAGCGCGAGCGGGACGCATCCGGCAACTTCGACGCTCCTGCTTTTGAGCCGCGCATTTCGATCCGGGTTATGGTCATCGCTGTTGCTGCGATTCAGCGAAATCAGCTGCGACAGAACGGGCCGCCGGCCTTCCGGGGCAGTCCCAAGCGCCTGATCGCGCCACCGCCCTCTGCTCATGGCTAGCATTGAGAGCTGCACAGTGCCCCCGAATTGCCTGCCGCTGCTGAAGGACATGCGTGCCGCCAGCCGCCACCGCACGCACCGCGAGAGGCCGTGCATCGCCGCTGCCTTCTTGGTCTCCTCCGCCCGCTTGAGCAGCAGCTTGCCCTCAGCTGCGAGTGTCAAGAACAACATCCTCCTGTTCACTGCATTCGGCGCACACTGTGAGAGCCTGAGCGGGCTGAGCGAAGTCTGACCGCGACGCGGGAAACATCGGGCTTCGGGGCAAGTCAGATCAAGCTGATGGCGGGGGGTGGTACATCGAGCGATTACGATCCGATCGACGTCACCCAATATACTTTCGAGGGCCGCCGTCGACGCGGCCGAGGACTGGAACAGCTATGTGATGGTCCACGCCTATACGCCCTTAGGGCGGGGATGGGCTTGCTGCCAATACGGGACTCCTTGCAGACCACATTGAGAGCGGTCCTGCTGCGGCAGCCGCTGCTGAACGCCGCTGCCCGCATCCTGGCGACGAGGGCGTCTGCTGCTGCGGGGTGCTGTCTCTACGCTTGATGGCCAGCCAACTTTTCGCTAATATGGCAGAAGAACATTGCTGACATCGCAATTATGACCGCGCCTTCGCCATCCTGACACGAACGGGCAACTCGCGCGAATTCCATTCCCGGAAGAAATGCTGGCGTTTTCTTTCGAGCGTGAATTCATCGTCTACGAACTTCGGCTCGAAGCTCCGGATCTGGCAGGCCATCTCAAGATCAGGGGCATCAACGAAGTGACCGTGCGAGAGGAGCTTATCGGTTGCTTTCTCGATATCGCCCGCAAGCTGGGAAGCTGGCCGTATACAATTGACGTCGCCCACTGTACGCAAAGGGCCGGCGGTCTACGCCTCCGCGGCACTTGGAGCACATCAACCTGACATGCCTTGCAGCCGGTTATCTGCTGGCGCAATTGGACCAGAGCTAAGGCACAGGATCACAGCGTCGCAAGGGCAGCGGACGATCGTCGTCATGCGGCACCTTGCTCGTCATGACGTTACACGTCGGTGGTAAACGGCCGCAACTACGACCGGCTACAATCCTACCTGACCGACGCGCGCGAAAATGGGCCGCACTGAGAAGTGAGGATGTTCTGATCCAGCCCTTGGGGTGCGCCGATCGGCTGGCGCCTGTCTGGTCGAGGGCCAAAACCGTCGCCGCACACCGGTCCCGCGCTCGGCCCCCATGAGCCCTCAGCTCGTTCTTGGCGCGTAGCCCTGCTCTCGCTGCTGATACAATCACGGTCCAGGGCGGCGCTGCGGCCGCGCGCGCCGCTGCTCGCGCACCCACAGCCGAGCTTGCGCAACAGCCGCCCCCAACCGCCGCCACCTTGTGGCCCACGTGCGGCCCGCAGGCGCCGCCAGCGCCCGGCAGCTGCTGTCGCAGGAGGAGGCGCGGCCGCGGGTCACACCTACTGCACTGAATTGGACGGCCTGATGGTCGATGGCATGCGCCGACGAGGTCCAGAGTCGCTGTCGGCTCCATCCCTCCCTACGCCCTGGGGCCTGCCCGCCCGCCGACCTGGTCGCCTGCACCTGCGCACCGCTCCCTGCGCATCCTAGAGTGGCCCCGCGGGCGCCCCATGCCTCGCGCCGCGCCCGTCAGCCGCCAGGCGACGGGCCGAGTGCTGCGCTCCGGCCGACGCGCTCCGTCCTCCACCTGCACCGCGACGCCGCTGGCACGCAGGCAGCGTCCCGGCGTCGGCAAGCGCAGCTCGGGATGCAGCTGGCCGAGAACGCCCAGATACCCGCGCTGCTGGGGGGACTCGGCGGCAAGGCCGTGACATTGGTGAGAAGCCAGGCGGCGGGGCCGGGGCTCGCGACGACCCAGGCTGCTGGCGGCGGCCTCCAGTTGGGCCAGCCCCGCGCGGCCGGTGCCGCGGTCGCCGCGATTGCGCCATCGCGAGCGCAGCCCCGCGCGCCGCGGCGCCGGCGCCCGTCGGGCATGCCTCAGTGTTCCGGCCCCACACCAGCCTGCAGCTCACACCTGCCTGCTCGCGCACGTGCGGATTGAGCCGACACTGAAGGCTCGTTCATGGCCGACCGGGTCTTGACATCGCGGCGGCCACGGTCCGCCACATCAGCGACTCGGCGCGGCGACGAGGAGACCCCTTACACATCGCAGAGGCAAGATCCACCCCCGCGCGTGCGATCGCGCGCCGCCGTGCAGCACACCAACTTGCGACACATTTCGCGGCCCGCCGCTTGCAAGTGCGGCAAAGCCGAAGGGCGGAGGTCGCACCGTAAGCGCGAGCGCTACATGTTTGTGCCTTGCCGCAGTCCGAAAAGGTCATCGAGATGAAACCTGGCTGTGGTGAATCCGTCCGATGCGAACCACACGACCTGCGCTCGCGCGTACCCTCGACGCGCTGCTGGCGAGCCAGCCGACGTGGGGGCATCTGCCACGCGCCACCAGCACTGGTATCACCTGCTACGAACCCCCGCAGACCGTCGCGGCCCCGCACC
>NNCB01000665.1:0-15222 GCA_002317545.1 Scenedesmus quadricauda | reverse complement strand
CCGCCGCTGCGGTTGTTACGCGGCCCTGCGTGCGCAGCGCGAGCCGCTGAAGGTCCTCGGCTGAAGCTGGTGTCAGAAGCGCTGTCACCGCGACCAGTGAAGCTCCCGAGCGCCGCCGCCGCCGCCACTGGAGCATGTGCACCCCATCTGTCCGAGCGCCCTTGGCGCGACAGGCGAGCAGGCCGCGGCGCGAGTCGGGCTCGGGCGCGGGGGGATCATCCCGACCTGAGGAGGAATGATCCTGTGCCGACATGCATAACATAGCGCGGCGGGGTCATAGACCCCGGATCGAGTCGGGTGACGATGCTCTTAACCCGCCAAAGCTTTCTGCCGCCGCCGCTGCACCGACGAGCCAAACCCCATCGCCTCGCGATATTTCACCACCGTCGCCCTCCGCCATCCGCTTGTAGACACTGCAGCCGCGGGTAGGAAGTACAAACTGTAACCTCCTCCGTTCAGAAGTGCTGCCTGTAAGGTCCACCGTTTCCAGAGGGTAGCGTAGGCACCTACGTTCAAATGCTGCGAATCCCATTCGGCCAGCAGGCCTCCCTTTTTTCCATAACGCACATTGATTCCTGCCAACGGGCCCGATAGGTACTGGTATCGTAGCTCTTTTTTCTTCCGCAGTTGCAAGTTAGAAAAAATATCGATTACGTTTTTTCTGATTCCTCGCGTATAGTATGCTACCGTGTCCTAGGGTCATTCGAGCACGTAGCGCCCGCCCTCGCGCGCAGGCGGCCAGTGGCAAGGTGCAGGCAGACTAGCAGAGGCGCCCGCTGGCCCGCATGGTAGTACGCTGTTTCAAATCGGCTGCGTCTGGACACCTGGCCTAAGACAAATGCACTGGCATCACACAGGCGTGCAGCGTAGAAGCACCCACCCCAGCCGTCGCCCCGCCCACATAGCAGACTCACCGCCCGTGCACAGCTGGTTGAGCCGCGATGCGCTATTCGCGTGCCTTGGCGGCCAGTCGGACGTCCTGCGACCGGTCGAGCGGCATGACCAGTAATGTCGTCGCCGCTGCAACCACATACAGCCACTTGCGTGGGAGATCAGTGTTGTACAAGAGGCTTTTGCCTCTGACTCTACGTTGTTATACTACCTGGACGATCTGGATGACGAACTTCCGTCATCCTGGCTATTGTTGATTGATCGTTCCACACGTGGAAACTGCATGCACCACACGTCAAGCTTTCCAACCAGCTGGGTGGTGAGTTGTTGGTGACCAGCTGCGGGCATGCTCGCAGGAGCTTTCAGAGCCTTTCTTCTGTGTCAGCACCAAGCGCTACTTGTTTCATGCCTTGAGTTTCGCGAAGATAGTCGGTCACATCCGACAGGCTGATATCGTCGCTGCCGCGCGGGACATAGGCCAAGCCGATGCGTTCGCCCATCGTCGGGTCGGGGAGCGAGAAGACACATGCTTCGGCAAGCAACGGATGCCCCCCGAGCAGTTGGTCGATCTCTTCGGGCGAGATATTCACCCCACCGCGAATGATCAGATCCTTGCAGCGCCCGACGAAGCGATAGAAGTCGCCACCCTCGGTGTTCTGTCGAAAAGGTCGCCGGTGCGGAACCAGCCGTCGTCGGTGAGAAGCCTCGGCGGTGCATAGAATGCCGCCCCGTCATCCCGGACCGTGCGCAGCACGCGTCACCCCTGCCGAAAGTCATTTGACCCCATCGGGCATGGCGGCAAGAATCGACGGGTTGCCGTGACGGTCGCCTTGCGCGGTCGGTCCGGCGTTCCTTTCGCGCGGCGCGCTGCGCGGGAGCCATCCTGTGTGAGGGTCAGGCGCCTGCTTGGTCGGCAGGACATCCTTGTCCCACGTCCGGCCCCCCCTCGACCCTGCAAATTCACCTGAAAGTGCGCTGGGATGGTTGGACACGTAAGTGCGATCGCACCTCAGTGCTCGTCGTGGCAGCATTGACCGCACCGAAGCCCAGGGACACACTCGCCGCTTCCCTGCTGCAATCTGTCGGTGCCGACGCGGTCGATGCAGCCGTTGGACAGCGACGCATCCTCAGCAAGGACAAGCCTCGCCGGCGGTGGCTTGGTCGAAGGCCTCGCTGGGCATTCGCCAGCGACAGGGTGGCCGTGGCGCGCGTGAATGGGGCACCCCACCACAGGCAGCGCCGGTGCGGGCGCTGTGGCTTCGGCCATGTGCCGCGCCGCCTATGGCGCTGTGACCCCTATTTGTCGCCCGTCTTAGCGTCGCGCCGGGTCGCGCTCTTCGCGCGCCCGCAGGTGCCTGCCAGCAGGCTCGCGAAGGGCGCCATGCTTCAAGACGCCGCCCTAATGGCGGCCTGCCAGATCCTGGCTGCAGCATGTCCCTGTGCAAAGGCACCTGCGAGGCGCCACGGGCACGCTCCACTCCGTCCGCCTGGGCGCACGCAGCTCGACAGCACCACGCAGGCTCAACTCCATCCGCGACAGCGTTCACCCTCGTTGCTGCATGCAAGCACAGATGCATGTCGCACGCAGGCTCTTGGCAGTGGGGATGGCGCCCTGCCCACCCGGATTGCTTTGGGTTAACCCGCCGTCATTAAACCAGTATTCTCCTACCTGGTTGGTTTTAAATTGTGCATAATAGCCATCAAAATGCGCAACTTGCTCGCTCGGGACCTCAGGCGCGACGCGCGGCCGGTGCAGCGGCTGGCGACGGCGCAGGCCAGTGGGTCTCGTCGCGAGCTGCGCCAACGCGGACCCGAATGGCAGCGGCGCGTGTTGGGTGGACTGTTCGGCAGCAATGTCGCTTACCGACCAGGGGTATCGACGAGGCTGTCAGGCGAGTATCCGGTGGTGACGGTGCGCTCGATCCTGCGCTGGGTGGCGTCGAACGATCCACAATCGGCGCAGATGGAGTGGCGTGGCGGCGTGCTGATGGCGGAGCCGGTCCGGGTTCGCAATGCCTCCGGCCCAGGCTTCGCGGGGCGGGTGGACTGTGGGTCTCGAGCACCTTGGCCTGCTGATCCGCCGCTACCACAGCATGGGTAGTTACAATGTACCTTCTGCCGGCCATGTCTGTTTTACAGCGTGCAGATTTCGCTCTTCGACCCCTTGAGGACCAGCGTCGACAGCGAATTGAGCGTGTTGAACAGGAAGTGCGGATTGACCTGGTAATGCAGCGCGCGAAGCTGCGCATTCTTGGCTTCCATCCGGAAATGATTGGCGCGGCGTTCGACCGCGCGCATCTCGTTGGCGTAGCCGAAGGCGACATAGAGTGCGGCCCACACGGCGAAGAAGAAATACCAGCGGATCGAGCTGTCGAGGATCAGCACTGATTTGGCCGCATTGTGATGAGATGCGTTGCTGGACCCCAACTCTCCTCCTCGCGCTTCCCCTCCCTTCGGCACAGCCGCCAGTTCCACCTTCCAGCAACCAGTTATCTTATACGCTAGCCACTGCAGCCAATGATCCCTAGTCAGCGCCTTAACCCTTCCTTTGCCTCGATAACAGCTACAAATAGAATACCACTGATCTCGAACCCTGCCTCTCCTGGCAACCATAGCAAGAACAACGTGCGGACCGCCACCCTCGCGTGCCGCCTGCACAGCGGCAGCACGTCCGGCTGCCTGGCAGCCGGCGCGGCCCGCGTGTTGATCAGCGGCGCCGTCATCAAGGGGCTCCTAGCGCGGGCTTTCGCTGCTTCCGAGGAAACCAAACCCCGCTTTCGAAAAGCGGTACGGGGACCTGCTGCACTCACTTAAAAACACCGAAAAGGAGATCGCGGTCGAGCTAGCGGGGAAGGCGGCGCTGGCGGCATCGACGCTGGCGACGGGTCGCTTGCGTGCACACGGCGAACGACCAGGGCGCAGATGTCCCCTGCCAGCAGCGGCAGCTGGCCGGCCCAGGCGCCGGCGCGGGCGGCTCGACCGTGCTGTCGCTGGATGGACCCATCGTTCATCGCCGAACGACCTTTTCGGTCCGGCACGCACTGCCAGGGCACGTGGCTATCGAGCGACGGACCATCGCGCACCGCGCCTGCTTCGGCGCTCCAGCACGGCGGCCATGAGTCCTGCTCGTGCTGCACGAGGCCTGGGTGTACCTGCCGCCACAAGCCGACAAGCGCAAGCTGCCGGTGCTGTACTGGCTGTCCGGCCTGACCTGCAACGAGCAGAAGTGGGGGCGCTGCAAAGGTATCATGTCGGCGCCACTTTATGGGCTGTTTATTTGATTGCGGTGCTCAAGTACCTACCCCAGCTTGTGGCAGCATTTCAACAGTCCCAGTACCATGGCCCAGAAACCATCCTTGGTACGCGTAATAAATCGATGTATATTCCTTGGCAGCTCTCACTACAAACATTTGTTTATCGCGAGTATGCACGGCCGAGGAGATGATGGTTTTATTTGGCTGGCATCCGTTCTTGCAACCTGCTCCGGGGTCTGACATCTGGTCCATCTGCGTGGTTGGTGAAATCGTCACCGGCGGCGGCAGAGCTGAGGCCTTCTCGCGGCGCGCTGCGCAAGATGAAGCTCCCTGTGCATGCGGTTCGGCGGCTGGGTGCCCACTGCCAGCCGTCCCGGCCGGCCTGTAAATACACACGCCCAACTGGCAACATTGTTCACCACACAGCTGGTGTGAGACAGTGTGTGGTCCAAGCACGAGCGACCAACATCCAAGCATGCCAGGGCTTGCATCTGGCACACATGCCGCATACACTTCCTGGACGCGAAAACTGCTGGAGGGTGGTTGTAAATTCTGCTCAGTAATCGCCGGAGCTTGTACCTGTACGGTGTCTGATACGGAGTTGAAGCATAACTGGCCATCGCTGTTATTGATTACCGCCGTGTAAGGCGCACGAGGTTATGACCCAGCTTGTGATTGTGAAGTGTAGAGCATCTGTCATTGGACCTGCAGCACCGGCAATATTTTCAATGCAGCCTTGTTGGTTCTGTAGAAGACACCATTGGTTGAGCCTGCCCGAAGATCATTGTGCGACTTGCACAACTGTATTGAAGTACCAGGCTGTAGGAGCCTGTATTTTCAGCGCAAGTGTGTCATAAGATCTTGTACAGTGGCCACACCGCAGGTCATCCACAACAATCTCTGACGCCGCGATGGAGGCGGCCGGGGTCACCAGCTCGCTCCATGGGACGCTCAACCCACAGGCCAAGTCCGCCGCGCGCTCGGCCTTCGAGAGCACGAAGCAGCGCTTCTTCAATCACCTCATCACCGCGATGCAGACGCCGAGCACGATCGCGAGCATCGCGCGCGATCTCGAAGACGGTCATGCAGCGGTCGTGCAAATCGTCTCGACTGGCGAGGCGCTGCAGGAGCGTCGGCTCGCGGAAATTCCGACCGAGGAGTGGGACGATGTGTCGGTCGACATAACGCCGCGCGAATATGCCCGACATCTGCCAGCACAGATTCCCTTGCGTCTCCTCTCAACGCAGCCGTCCCGCACGCCGCCCCCGGCGAGGTCCCGGCGCTGCTCGCTTGGCCCGCTGCCGCCGCTGCCAGTCCCCCTCCTCCTCGCGCCCATGGCCGGCCTCACGTCGGCCCCGCTGCGTCGCATGTGCGCCGAGGCGGGCGCCGCGGTGTGCGTGTCGGAGATGATACTAGCCCATGAGCTTGTCGCGGCGCCATGCGCGCACGCGACACCTGGCGAGATGGCACGCAGACGATGCGGTCGAATCAGCGCAGCTGTACGCGTCGACCCCGATGCGGCGCGGCGCGCCGCTCAGATCTTGGTCAACGCATGCGGCGTGCAGCCGAAGACCTGAACTTTGGCTGCCGCGCTGGGTAATCGAGACGGCTTCATCGCTGCCGTCATGCGAGTGTTGTGTCGGTGCATGTGGCTGTCTGGGTGCAACGCACGCATGCCGCGAATCTGCACCTTGCATGCGTCCAAGCTGTCAGCTGCACCGGTTGCAGCCTTTGCTGAGGCTGTTGCAGCTGAGCACACAGCGCCGCTCTCGTGGACCAGCTTGTCATCGATTTACCGATCGCCCAACCGGTCAAGAAGGTGACTTTCGGCGGCGGCGCTGCGTCCCGTGCAACCACGGTTGTACCGCTGTCGCGTTGTGGCCGCGGCCGCTTCCGGCGTGGGGGGTCGGCGACGCTGACTGTCAAGCTGCGGATTGGCCTGGCGCGGCGGCCTGAGGAGATGACGTACTTCTGAGGTGGGTGGGGAGCCAGGCGCAAGACAGATGTTTTCGCATTGTATGGCTTCCCAGCACATAAGACACTCCTCATGAACTTATGTGCGGCTGGGTGGGTCGCGGCCGGCTGAGAGAGGGCGCAGCAGCAGATCACAGCAGCTTTTGAGGCAGGCCCTGAGAGGGGGGCATCCGCTTTCGCATGGAACCAGCCGGCGCCGCAACGCGCGCACCCTGTCGAGCTGAGGCACTGGGACGCGACGCGGATGGCGCCCGCCATATCTCGCTGCGTCGCTCGGACTGCCGATGAGCGAACGTCGCCCCCGGCGGACTGGGCGGCGATCGGCAGCTTGCCGCGCACGAGGTCAATGCGCTCCCAAGGGTTCGGCCCGAGGTCGGGATGCGATGAAGGATGATCCGAGAGACGGGTGAGGTGGGGGCGGTGTGTGTGTGTGTGTGTGTGTGTGTTGTGTGTGTGTGCGCGCGCGCGCGCGCACGAGCGACTGTATGAACCTGCAAGCTTGCATGCGTGTGAATGAGGCAGGGCTCATCTGGCAGTGGCTATACGATCAGTTGAAGGGTAGTTTGCAAACGGCTTGCCGCCGGCTCGAGTGATCTGTGGTGCAACCGGCTCCGGTGAGCCAATCGGCCACAAGGCGAACAACCGCGACTTTTCCCCGTTCAAATCAGCCGACTGCTTGCGCGAGGAGCTGAATCCGCTTTCGTCCACCTTCCACCCGAACCAGGCTGTGCCGGCGCTCACATGCCGTGTCTGCCTTGGCCGCCCCTGGCTCTTCTCTGAAGCAGCGGCTGCGCTCTCGGGCGACACGGCACGCTGGCCGCCGCCGCCGCCACCAAACCTGGGCGGGGTGCTGCAGGTGTGAGAGCAGGAGTGACAGATTGGTAGCGCGGGCCGGTGCAGATGCGGCGTGCGTGTGCGGACCACATGTGTGAGTCTGTCTTGGGTGGTTGGGCGCCTGTCTGGTGGGTCGTGCTTATGTGCGCCGAGACCCATGCAAAACAGTTGACGGAGCAAATGTTTCTGCTGAGGGCTGCTGCCTCTGATTGCTGCGTGCGCCCCTGTTACATGTGGGCGTTTGCCGGCCCGAATCGAAACGTATCGAGACGACCGGCTGGTTGTTCTGCGGATCATAGCTTTGCTGGGCGTATGATCAGCTTGTTGCGCCGCCCATCATCGCTCTGTCCGCACAACTTGCACCACCCCGTTCCGCCCCATCCCGCCCCGGCCGCCTGCTCCGCCTGCCACGGCACGCGCCCTGCAGGCGGCTCTCCGCCACACGGCAGACTCGCGTCCTGGGAGGGCGACGAGCGCTCGGCCGTCCTGCAGATGCGGAAGCTGATCGGGTGCTACCTGGCGGGCTTCGAGCGCCAGGATCTCGCCGGGCGCCTCTACGCCGCCCGCAGCCTTGCGGATTGGGAGGCGGTGGTCGGGGAGCATGGGGCGGACGCCGCGCCGTTCCCGGCGTCCGCGCTGCGCCTGCAGCGGCTGAAGGGCGGCGGCGCGGACGGGCGGCCGGCGGCGCAGCGCGTGTCGCTGCCAGCGGGGTGGCTGGAGGGGCGGGCCGCGAGCGTATGCCCGGGTACCGACGCGTTGATGCCTGCGACGGTTGCGCAGTGTGAAGTCGCTCCTTCGATCGTCACGACGGTCCAAGCCTTCCCCTTTCGCGATGCCACGGCTTGGGCGAGGGCATTTTCCGCAGGGGGCACGTCGTAATTGACCGCCACGACTTCGTCCCATCCATTGCGCGCGGGTAATGTCTCCGAAAGGTGAACCGGGCGCGCAAAGCCGGGCTTAGCCAATTTCCAGGCCGCGGCGGCGGCCTCGGCGCCTTCGTGGCATCCGCAACTGGAACAAGATTGATGACCCAGTGTTTGCATGAGCCACCAAGCGGCTGTGGTCAATCCGATTGCCGCTCTGTTTCGGCCGTGCACCGAAACAGTGTTCACCGTCGGATGAATAAGTGAACGATGAGTGTTGTGTAGATGTCAACGGTGAGTGCCTTGCAATGGGGCCATACCTGCATACCACAATCAGCTAGTCATTATGACAGGCATCCTCCCGGATAATGCATTGACTGAATATTGCGGCAGACACCTTTTTGAACAGCGCGGCTTATGGATATCATTTCCGCTTGGTAAATACGGTATGCATGCCTATGCATAAATAGCTTTCAATACAGACAGCACACACACGCACCAACACACACCCACTCACACAGACAGACACACACACACACACACAAACACACGCGCGCGCACACACACACACTGGCCTGGTACCCAATACTCATTGCAGAGCCAAGCGGTGTTGCATCATAGGCGGACACGCTTCGCGGCTGTGGCCTCCACCTTCCGCCCGTTGTGTTTGAGCAGCTCTTCAGCAGTGCTCGATGCTGGATGTCGTCGCGCACCTACCATTTTCAATCTGGTCGGAATCGCATGCGACGCCCGGGCCTCCCGCGTGGCCAAAGTGTTTGAGTCTTGGCGGTTGTCATGGTGCAGTGCTAAGAACCTGAATTGCCAATTCCTGCTTCTGTAACTCCCTGGATACTCTGTCGCAGGGGTGAGTGGTTGATTATCTCAGCGGCAGCAGCAGCAGCAACAGCAGCAACCGCAGTAGCAGCACGCAGCAGCAGCAGCAGCACGCGCAGCTGCAGCAGCGCATCTGCGCAGCGCGCGGCGCCTCGGGCCGCCGCACGACGCGCATCCAGCAATATCGTGACAGATTTCCGGACAAGTATCTGTCGTCGTAGCTTCGAGCTCTTATTCGTTTCGGACGTCGGACATGATGGCTAAGTGGCGAGTTCGGTTCGCGTTCGGCGCATGCACCTCGCTCTTGGTCGAAGTCTGCGCGCTCAGTGTGTCAGATGGCCCTCCGGGCACTCTGCACGTTGTGCAGGACCACCGACTGAAAGGCGCCCTGTTGTACAACGATGTTTGTATTGACTAACGGCAGCTTTTCCATGGGGGCACTCTCCCCATCGCCACCGTGAAAGCGACTTGCCGGCGGTGCGGTCACATGCGTCACGCTCGTCTGGAGCTTCACTGCAAGCAAAGAATGTATGACAGCCGGTGGAGCCCGGGGCAGGGTCCCGTTGGGACCCAAAAAAGGCGCATATGTTTGTCAGCCCGTTCATGACGACAAACCCGTGACAACGGTGCACAGCGCGTTCTCGGTAGCCGTGGTTCTCAGTCACCTCGTCAAATTCGATACTACCCTGAATCTATAGTTAGAAGCCTGTGCCTTCGCACTGTTGCTTACTGCGTTAAATAAATTGTTTTGACTACATTTTGCAACCACACATCCTTGGTAAGTCCGACAATGCTGCCTGTAAAGGGCCCAATGTTTTAAAAAAATTTGATGCAAATATAGTATTATTTCTCCTCCTAAATTTCTGAGCCATGCGTGGTCATCACAGGGCCCTGGCGCGGCCGGCGCGCTGGTTGACAGTGCTCGCGATGGTCTTCTCGGGCTGCTCGTTTCCGCTCGACACAGTGAGAGTTATAAATCTTGTCTGTAGCGCGACCGGGGTCAGTAAAGCGCGCCGCATCCGGCTGTGGCGCGATGCCGCGCGCACCCCGCTGCTCTCGGCGTGAACAACGTGCTAACCCCCTTCCCTCAGGCATTCGAAAAACCGGGCCGAGCTTCGGCTCGTAAATTTTGCAGTCCATGAGAATGCGTCAAGCGGCCTTGAGGCTCGTGCCGCTGGCATCCTGCATCGGAGCAACAGGGCACGTTATCGCCTGCGACGGCCCGCCCTCACCACGGCGATCCCACAAATTCGCGATGCCCGCAGGGGCGCCTGCGCGAAAGCATGGCTGCGCCGGCGGGGCCGTGCCGCAGTCGACTGCTGCCTCAACGCTGACGGCTGCCTCACAGGCGTCACCCTTCGGTACTCGGCCGCGGGCGCCGCGCCGCTCGCCGCGTCGTGCGACGGCGCCGGCGGCGCCTGCGACGCGGCTGCCGGCGGCGCGCGGGTGACCTTGGACGGCGAGCTGATCTCAAACGTCACCGTCGAGACCAAAAAATGGGGCAGCGGGCGCTGCGTCGCCGCGCTGACGATGGTCACCCGCAGCGTCGCGCTCAAGCCTGTTCGCCGCAGCTGCCGCCGCGCTGCGCCATTGCTCGTCCCATGGCCCGACGGGCGTGGTGTGCGCGAGGATATCCACGCCAGCGGCCAGCGAAACCTCCAGTCCGGCGACATTGGTCGGATGCGCGAAGGCCGGTTTGCCTGCGCGGTGGGCGGCCTCGACCCTCAGCGCTCCAGCTGCACCAAACATGGAGACAGGAGGCAGCGCGCTCGCCCGCCTGTCTGCAGCCTGGGCGTTCCAGGGCGCCAGCCAGTGTGCCTACGCGCCGGCGGACGTCAAATGGTCCTGCCCGGCCCAACTCGACTGCTCGACTGCCGGCGCGAGCGTTCCCCTCTCAGGCCTCTGCACAAGCAGCGTCCCAGGGGCCGCGATCGCGTACGCGGCCGGCCCGGCCGCCGTGAGCGCGGCCACCGTGGGCGCGGCCGCCGTCGGCGCGGCGGCGTGCCCTGTCGACGACGTCGCCACGGTGGTCGACCGTCGCTGGTGCTCGCCGCGGGCGTGCCGTCGGCGTCCGTGGCCGTGGCCGGGCTGCCTGGCGCACGGCAGGTCGAATTCTGGTAGTTCCAGTACACCACGATGCTGGCCGCGATGTGGCCGCCGTGCTCATGCCGCAATGATGCCGGTGAGGAATCAGATGCGCGGTCGTTGGACATGTTGTTGACCAGCGAACCAGCGGCCAGGCAGCCTTCCCTGCAACCTTGGAATCTGCCTGCTGACGCGCTGCACCAAGCGCTTGCCTGGTATCATAGAGAGACTTGACCTCTCCCCGCCCGCTCCGCACGGTGCGCGGCGGGGAGAGTCATATGAAGCCATCATTGCTGCCATGCTGCGTCGTACGTGCATCACGCCGCCTGCCAGGCCCCCGGGCAGGTCATGCAGCTGCCCGGCAGCCGCTCGAGCGACGATGGCGCCGACACCCGGAGTACAGCATCAATGGCACTGTGGCGACGTCAGCAGCCTGCTCTGGGCCTGGGACGCCCGTGGTTTGCGGCCCGGCCGCTTTTAGTGAGGAGCTGAAAGAAACGGACCTTCGCGGCCCGCGCGTTGGCCTGACCGGACATGACGGAAGTGGATATGGCAAGTATTGAGCCGAGGCGGCCCGCTGCGCCGCAGGCACGTGCTGCCGCGAGGCCGCACGGCGGCCACCCGAGCGCCGTTTGCTAAGACTGCGTCCGCCCGGCTTCCGCGCCCGCGCTGTGCCACGGGCGCACCGCTCTTCGTTAGGAAACTCTTTGGAGCTGTGCCGTCCGCGCCGAGGGCGGCACTGCTGTGCTTTCCCTGCCTCGCACGGTTCACCAATCTCATCACCGCCACAATCCCAGCGGTTTGCACCCTTGCTGCTTGATAGCGTGGCGTCACTGCCGCTCCCCCCTCCCCCACTTCTCACCCTCACTCCTAGGCAACCGTGTGACGTGTCGCTGACTGGTTCCAGCTGATGCCAAGGCCCTTCTGCGCGTGCCCTACGATAAAATCCCTATCTTGGGGGTGTCAAAGCGCTTGCTTTGTCGTCATCCATCATCGCCGGCGACTTGCATCACTGACTATAAAGGGATATTTAAAGGGATATTTGGCCTGCGGAATTAAACCAAGGTACTCGCCAGTGCACGTCACTAGACGCTCGCCTGCGCCTGCACGCATCGTGCGACCTGGTACCCCTGGGCGACGACTGCGTGGCCGCAGGCGTCTGAATCATCAGGAGCACGCCGGTCTCGATGCCGAAACCTGCAAGCTTATCCAGCGCCGCGGCCGGTTCAATCCGGGCAAGGACCGCGCGGGTAACCCCGTGGGCGGAAGCTACAGCAATCGTATCCGTTGGCAGATTCCGCGCTGATCCGGCGCAAGGACATCTGTTTTCGATTTTACCGAATATTTTGAGAGGGATTTTCCAGTATGTTTAATCTGATCGCAAATGCCGCCGCTGCGGCGCCGGCTGCCGCTCACGACGCAGGCCTCAGCCTGATCCCCGCATATGTTATTGCCGCAAAGGGCTACCTGTGTGAAGTGCGTGTTATTGAAATCCCATGACACCATAACATGTCAAGCTCTGGCATCTGGTTGTGCAAACGAGGAGATGGGCCCGGGGAGCGGCACAACTACCGGATGGCTGTTGTTGCTGGATTTTGGCACAGTTACGAAACCACTCCTGGTGGCGGTGCAGGTATAGGATCCTGGCATATATTCTATCAGCGACTGCCGGAACGGTATTAGTGGAGCTTGCAGCAGTGCAGCCAGGGCGTGGATGCAGCTAAGCTTTCAGCAGCTGTCTGCGGTAGTGCGCATAACGGTATACCGCAGTCAACGTCGAAGAGCAGTAGACGTAGAACAGGAAGTTGGAATGTGTTACCGTTTCAAAGAGCATTGCTGCTATGAGCATATAAATGGCATACGGTATGATCTTTGTTTCAATTTACTGCGAAGCGATCGATCATGAATAGCGTCCTTCATCGTCGCTTCGGATAGATTGAACGGCCTCAAATGGCACCAAAGGGCCATTACAAGCGGCACGATAGGCGCAAGTCCAGCGGCGCGTCGGCGGCCGGGGGCGGGCAGGCGCGGCGCACTGCAGTCGAGCTGACTGCTGCAAGCGAGGCCAGCGTGCGGAGCATCTTGCAGGTCGGCGCGGCAGCGTCGGTTGCAATTAGATCATCACTCGCGTGCGCGCCCTCTTCCTGCTCCGTGCAGCGCCCCGCTTGGTCTGGCTCGGGCAGTTGAACAGCTGTGCCGCGTCGAGCATCCGCAGCTCGCCGCGGTCGGCCCAGCAGTGCGCGGCGCATGCGGCCGAACTCGGCGACATCGAGGGCGCCGACATCTTCCACCATCCCTCGATCCGCTATGTCGAGGATGTCGCCGAATCGATCCGCCTCAACAGCGTGTCAGGCGCCATCATCCTCGCAGCTTCGGGAATGTGCGAGGGCGGGCGCGTCCGCCATCATCTGGAGCATAATCTGCATCGCCGCCAGTACGAGCGGCTGGTGGACTACGGCTTTAGTCACGACCAGGTCCAATTGCGCTGGCGGGCGCTGCCGCTGGGCGCGGTCGCTGAGGTGGCGCCGGCGCTCGACTGGCTGTGCCTGAACCTTCCCCAGTCGCAGCTGCCACGGCGCTTCGCGGGCGCGGCGCGCGGCGGCGGTGGCGCGGCGGGGGCGGCGGCCGTCAAGGTGGGAGGCCTGGGGATACAAATGGCTGGCGATTGCGGGCGGGGCAGCGGCGACGTGGTGCCGACGACACATGCACGAAGCGACAATTCACGCCCAGCCGGCAGCCGTGGGAGGAGGCTGTTCACGGGGAATTCACATGAGGCCGCCGTCAAAGCCCGGCTTTGCGCGGGGGCGCTCCTGCGTCGAAGAGCCCGGCGGCGGAGCGCGTCGGCCGCGGACTCAGCACCGATGCGGCGCCGTGCCCCCCTTGCCGGCCGCGGACAGGTGCTGTCGGTTGCGGCGCCAGGCACGTCTGGCAGCGGCGGCGGCGGCGGCGGCGCGCCCGGCCCTGAGGAGGGTCCGTCGGATGGCGGCGGCGGCGCCGACGGCGACGCCGACGGCACCGCCTCGACAGTGGCAGCGGCGCCAGCGACGAGGGCGCCGGCCCCGGCGCCGGCAGCGCGACGGGGCCGGGCGGCGCGGCGAGAAAGCGGCGGCCAAGCATGGATATTGCAGCAGTACGGTGGCGGGTCGTCCGAGGGCGAGGAGGACGGCGGGGCAGACGACGGCAGCTGCGGGGAAGCTTCCGAGGACTCGGTCATCGAGGACTGGGAGCTGTGGGGGGACCCCATGGAGATCGAGGTGGGTGGGCAGCTGACGGGAAGCTGGCGACAAGGGCCTGGAGGCCGGAATCATTCAAGGGGAGGGCGAGGCACGACCCTTTGGCAGCGCTCTAGAATGAGGCGGGGGCGGGGCCTCAGCCATGCTTGCGTCAGATCTACCGCTGCGCAGCTGCCCGCCCGATGTATCGTCGCGCCGCCACGGCGATAAACGGCGGCGCGGCCCGACAAGAATCCTTCCGGTGTGCGCCGCGCTCATTTCGCAGCGGCGGCGCGCGGAGCGGGCGTTCGGCAGCCGGCCAGAGGAGGTCCGCAGGTGATCCGATCTGCCTGATCTTATTGACATCGCGTGTCGGCGGTTTGCGCTGCCCCGTGTCGGGTCTCTGGATCCAGTGGTCATCCCGCTGTCGGCTGATCTCACCATCGCCCGCACAGACCGGCCACGGTCGCGCTGACCGTGCCCGTGCGCCTCGCCGACGCCGAATCCTCATCCCCATGCGCCGCGCCGCCCTATGCGCCTGGGCATTCGCATGACAGCCGCACCTCATCGCCGTCAACAAGCAATCCCAAGACGAGTTTGCGCGCGCCTGGCGGGCGCGCCCAATGACGACTTTCTTGCGATGTAACAGGTGAGGCGGGTCACCTCATTCGATCTGCTCGAAAGGTGGGCGGAGGGGGCTGACGGCGTCGCTTTGCACCGCCTGCCCCTCTGACGATATTTGCGGCTTGTCCCACGCGCGCGCGCGCACACACCCAGTCTGCACAGACACACACCACACACGCATGCACATGTCACACACACGCATGCCTGCACGCATACACACAAACACACACATGCACACACACGCACACACACACACACACACACACACAGTCTTCACGGTCGATTCGCCGATCCCCTATCTCTTGTCCGACCTGCTCAGCATCATGACCAACGAGATGGGCAAGCTCGACAAGGCGACGTCGAGCGCGCCATTCATGCGGATCAGGAGGGATGCGGGGTCGCCCAGGCAGGATGCGGCGGCGGCGCCGGCAATACAGCTGCTGCTGCTGCTGCTGCTGCTTCGACGGCGCGGCGGCGGCGACAGCGGCGGCAGTCGGGCAGCAACAAGAGGAGCAGCGGGGGCGGGACGAGGCGTGGGGGTATGGCGTTCGGGCATGAGGGAGGCTCAGGAGTTAGAGGCGGCGGCGGGGGACGAGGTGGCGACGATTGGGAGGCGTCGGCGGCTGCGCTGTTTGAGGGTGATGACGGCGG
>NNCB01000664.1:0-15246 GCA_002317545.1 Scenedesmus quadricauda | reverse complement strand
ATTTTACTGATGCCGTGATTAAAAAAGTATCTTCCGGTAAGGAAAATGTAGTATTTATTTTATGGGGCGGGGCCTGAGTTACCACTGCCATCATCGCCCGCGCGCTCGTTGCTCGACCGCTCCAGTGCCTGATTTCAACACCACGTCCATCGCGCCCGCCATGCCAGCCCAGCGACGCATTGTAGAAATGGGCGGCCATGTCGAGGCCTGCCTGCCCCAGGGGCAGGTCATGATTTCGAAATACAGCAGGTCCGGCCGATAGCTGTCGGGCCCACCACTTGACTGATTGCTTGCTAGCGTCTCACCGCATGCCTCCAGAAAGTTCTCTGCGTATCGTCCAAGGACATCGGCCCTTGTTTGATACAGTCATCAGTCGTCCTTCCTCTTGAGCCACACTTCGAGGACGCGGGGTGGCGCCCCATCATCACCAGCTGGCTCGGCGCCGCGTCGCCGCGGCGGCCGCGAGCGGCGCTGCTGCTGCGGCGGTCCAGGAGGCGCGGGACCTGGCCGGCGTGGTGGGAAAGCTGGTGGAGCGCTATATGGAGGCGTCGCTGGATTCAAGCGGCTCGACTGCTGGTGCGTTATCCAGCCCCCGCCTTTGCCCATAACGCTGCTGAAAAAGCGCGGTTTTCCGACCGAATAGGCGAACGATGACGCAGGGGGGGCTTGCGGCGGGGCTGTCGAGCCGCCTGTGCTACTGGGGGCCCCAGAAGGGGCTGCTGCAGGCGGGGTGCCACGTGATGAGGGCGTTGAGCCGCCCTTGGATGCCGCGCCGGGCAACGCGCTTCACTGGCGCGCATGCGCCCGACAGCGAGAAGCGATCTCACAAACACTCCGAAATGCCATCCTGCCCGCCTGCGATGCCCGGGAACACGTCCCAGTAACCGCTTCAGCACGTCCGCCGTTCACGGCATCTTCGACGACCTCGCCGCCACCGATCTACGGCGTCGCGCGCGAGGATCGGCGCGGACGCGTGGGGCGCGATGGTGGAGATGTGGCATCCTGTTCAGCCTCATCTACGGGTGGAGGGCACGCGGACCAGGACGAACGCAACCGGTTCGCTCGTTCAGAGGTCGCGGAGGTTTGGATGGTTGGTGATGGGCGGGCGGCCGGGTCAGTGGAATGGCGCAGCTGGGCGCATGAAGACCGCGATTGTCGAGCGCGAGCTGCTTGGCGGCATTTGCCTTAACTGGGGGTGCATTCCGACCAAGGCGCTCCTGCGGTCGGCCGAGATCTATCACTGCTGATAGCGGGGCAGGACGCCCACACCCATCGCCAGCAATTCCGGTCGCGTGCACGCGCCATCTCCGTCGCGGGGCATGGGATCCCGGGTGGTCCAACGATCAAGACCCAAGGACATCCAACGTGGCAAAAGTGACCAAGACCTTCCAGTACGGCAACCAGGCCGTGACCCTCGAGACCCCGCCGGGGAGACCGTGATGGTGTCGTGCGACGACCGCAACAGGGCTGGCTGGCCTGGGAGGCGCGCATGCCTCGGGCGCGTTCAAGCCGCCGTGCGGATGCGTTCGAGAAGGGGAAGGGGCTTTTGGTCCTCTTTTTTTCGACATAGACCGCGAAATTCACACGTTTTTTTTCTCAGCCTTGTGCTACCTAGCCCAAGGGTACCTTACATCAGCACTTGTCTACCTACCTGAAGGTACCGCTAAGAAGCCTAGCGGCTATGGTGGAGAACTCGCCGCAATCCTGCACACGCACCAACATAATGAAACAACGCAAGCTGCTGGCCCGACCGTGACACCCGGCGCAACAAGTTCGTCGTAGGCGCCCTCGTGCGCGGCGGCCACCACGCCCTGGTGGTGGGCGGCGTCGGCGCGCAAGACGCTGACGCTGCAGAGCCGCTGCAGGCGCTGCCGGCGGACTTGGCGACTGGAAGCTCAACTTCGCGCGTAGACCAGCAGCGCTCGTCTATGTGCGACCCCCAGGGATCGGGAGTGCCGTCGTCTGCTCGGCGGTGCCATGGCGTCAGCATCGAAGGACGCCTGCACACGAAGCAAAGCTCGACTCGAGGACACTCGTTGGGCTGGTGAGATTTACCGTCGTACAGTTTACCTTCAGTCCGGATAAAACTGCCAAAAACTCCTTACGCCAAATTTGGCCCATACACCGGACAAACCAAGGAAACCATCGAATGAGCACTTCCAGCATCATCATGCCCGGCCAGATGCCGGTCGCCCCGGGGACGAACCCGGACCAGAGCTTTTTCGACGACCTCAACAGCGAAGTCGGCGACAAGGGCTTTCTCGTCACCTCGACCGAGGACCTGTTCAACTGGGCGCGCACGGGTTCGCTCTGGTGGATGACCTTCGGCCTCGCGTGCTGCGCGGTCGAGATGATCCACGTCAACATGCCGCGTTACGACAAGGTTGCGGCGCCGCGCCGCGTGCATCAGCCCGCTCCAGTTTGCGCCGTGCTGTTCACCCCGGCAACGCGATGCCATGCAGTGCGCCCTCTCAGTGTACGACCGCCAGCGTCGATCCCGACCATCATCGACAGGCGCATGCAGCCGCACCGCGAACGCCCGCCATCGGGCATCGCGTCCACCGCATTGGATGCGATGTTCAGCACGGCCAGACCGAACCGCGAGCGGTCAGCGGAGGCGCATCGGGGCACGGCACCGGTGGCAGCTCCATCGTCGAGGTCGGGGATTTTTCACATGGTGGGGGGGGTGGAGTGGCAGTACGGGAGATGTTTCCAGCATTGTAATTGGGAATAGCAGAGGCCAAGCGGGTGAGGCAAAGGGCAACCATGTGCAGCAGTGCAGCTTATCCTGCCACTGGCGGATGGGGCGAGCCGCTTCAAATGCATGGATTGTTGCATCACACCGGTGCTCAAACTTCCGGCAACCTTACACGATATCTCTTTTTCAGCTGTCTGCTGCTTCCGCCACTCCCCCTGATCCGTATGACCCACAGGTGCGGCCACTGGTGGAGCCGCTGGTGGCAGCCAGTGTCGAGCTGTACCGCTGCGTGGTACGGGACTGCTGCCCACGCCCTCCAAGAGCCACTACCTCTTCGACATCGCGGCGACCTCGACCAGCTTCCGGGGCTGCCATTCGGCGAGGGCTTGCCATGCGTGATCGGCTGTCGTCAGAGAAATTGTACGCTCGAATGGGAGCGGAGAATCGCACCCTTGGATATGCTGAGGTGGACCTGGCACGCAAGACTTCAACATCCAGCCAAACGGCCCCCTCACTCCTTTGCAATCCTGACTTTGCAACCCCCGACCTCCAAACCCCAGGCCAGCAAAGCGTTCACCGACAACAAGGACGAGCTCTGCAGCTCTGGTGCCACGAGGCGGAGCGTGTTATGACGCGGACCGGATGTGGACGTCCAGGACAGCCAGTGGGAAATCAACTACGAGGCTGGCTGGCAAACTTTCCCGGCCCTGCACCCCGCGTTTATGACCTGCTGCAATTAAATAATGGTTTAGACACCTTGCTGTGCCAGTATTGAAGTCCGTCTCGGTGTTAGGTGTTCGCGGTCGATCTCACCAGCCAGCACCTGGTCACCGTCCGTGAAGCGGTACTCGTCCAGTGTCGAGGCCATCTGCCGCACCTTGAACGGCGTCAGGAAGCCGTCACCGATGCCTTCCTTCAGGGCGTAGGTGTAGACGGCTCGCCGAAGTAGGCGTAGGTATCGGCATTGACGTCGCGCTTTGGCGTGCGCGGCACGCGCGCAGCTGCACCGCAGGTTTGAAGTACTCGAGGATCGCGCGCAGGGGCCATGATTGTAAAATTACAATTAGGATCTATGAAAGGAAATCTGATACTTACGGAGGTGGGGGGTACTATTTAACAGTGCCCTGGATCCACGTAGCTGAGGACACCCCACCTGGACGGCAAAATACTGCACCAGACACTGTTTGGCCTGTCGGCTGCCCTGCCGCACGGCCGGTGATGCACAGTCCTGCACGCACGCGTGTTCGCTGCACCCCTGCGCTACCTGCCGCTTCTGCCTGGTCCATCACCGCCTGCTCCATCTTGTCGCCCTCGCCCGGCGGCGTTGCGCCTTCATCTTCTGCAGGATGAAGGCGCTGATCTGCGACGGCGAGTAATCCTCGCCGCCTGCTTTGACCCATGCGTCGCCGTTGGTGCCCTTGACGATGGTGTAGGGAACGAGCTCGGTGTCCTTCTTGGTATCGGATCGTCGAAACGGCGGCCGATCAGGCGTTTCACCGCAAAAATCGTGTTGTGGTTGGTTGCGGCCTGGCGCTTGGCCGGCTGGCCGATCAGGCGCTCGAATTTCTGGTGTCTACAACTGAACTGGGCGCTGCAAACGGCACACACACTGCCCGCAGGATCCTGAGCCAGCCGCACGGCAACGCGCTGCTGGTGGGCGTTGGTGGCAGCGGCCGCAAGAGCCTGGCGCGGCTGGCGGCCTACGTCGCAGAGATGAGGGTCGTCACCATCGAGATCACCCCAACTATAGGCGCGGCCATTGCTGCTCACGGGAAAAGAAGGACCAGAGGGCAGAGGGCCATCCCAGCAATTAGCAAGCCTGCTTCCAGAACAGCCATCTGGGAGGCCGCACATAGTCCTGCCCGCCGCACCACCCCCATGCCGCCCCCAACCTAAACCCTGAAAGCGTCTCGATCTGCTCCGACCCACCCCAAACCCCGCCGCCCCAGGCAGTCTGAGTGGCGCGAGGACCTCAAGACGCTGTACCGCACCGCCGGCGTGGCGGCAAGCGACGGCCTTCCGTGCTGACGAACTCCAGATCAAGTACGAGCCTTCTTGGAGGATGTCCATCATCATCCGACCAGACGGGAAGGTCCCAAACCTGTTCCTAAAGTGCTGCGGGTACCATCGGCGAGCGACTTTGTGTGCGTCGAGTGGGTAGAGCGTCGTGAGGCTGTTGAGGCCCGGCGGGATGGGGTTGTTGGGATTGAACTGGTACACGTACTCACCGCCTTCCAACTGCCAGAGCCACTTGCGGGTACCTAGCTGCGTGCGCAAGGTCACTCAGCCGCTCCCCCGCGTCGGCGACCGCGCTCCAGGACGGCTGGGTGGCGAGTTGGCCGAGCTGCGGCCGGCAGCCAAGGCTGCGGGGTCAGGGGAGACGCAGGATGCGCTGATGTGCGTTCCTGCTGGAGCGTGTCAGGTTAATATGGAGGGACTTCCATGTACGTGGGGAATTGCGCATTGATGATCGGTTCGATAGATTTCCATTGATCGTAACGCAGGTTATCAATCAGTACAATAAAAGTTGGCTTGTCTTGTTTTGAGATGAGGCGCGATCTTCTCAGCAAAGAGCTGGTGGGTTTTAGTTAATCTCAGGTTCTATCGCGAGCTTTGCAGCCACGCCTGTGTGCCGGTACGTGTACGCCCGGCCCCTCGCCCCAAAAAAATTGCGTTCATCAATCCCTCACAACCGCCAACCACCTGCGCATGGAGAAGTGGATCTTCGATTCGCCCGACCACGCCGGCGAGGCCTTCCGCGAGCGCTGCCGCATGTTCGCCGGCCTCGTCAACTGCACCGCCATAGACTGGTCTGCGAGTGGCCGGCGGACGCGCTGACGAGGTCGCCGCGCGGCGCCTCGCCGACGACGCGGCCCTGCCCGCATCGCCGGCGCCGCTGCCGCGGAGGCCGTCCGCGCGGCGGCGTGCCGCGTGCTGGTCGCGGCGCACCAGAGCGTGGAGGAGGCCGCGCGGCGGATGTGGGGCGCCCTCCGAGGCGCGTGTCGGACGCCCACGAACTATCGGAGTGCGTCCACAACTATGCCATGCGCTCGAGGGAAGCGCATGGCGCTGCGCCACGGCCGGCAAGGCGGGCGGGTCCCAAGCTGGAAGAGACGCGCACCAACTCCATTTTGGTCAAGAAAATAACCCCCCGCGTACTGGGTAGTTTGATTGCCCTCTACGAGCACAAAATCTTCGTGCAGGGGGTACTTTGGCAATTTCGCATGACATGGGGTGGAGGGCGCAGCAGTGTTGCGGTGCAAGCACATGCGCCAACATGCTGCTAGACCGATGCAGTGGACGCCGTCATGCCTGGCCCTCTTGTTTGTCGTGGTGCCCCCGCGCCGCGCCGGCCCCAGGTGTCTGCGATGCAGGTGGTGGCCGCGGCCAAGGCTCAGGTCGTGGCGCAGGCCAAGGCCGAGTGCGAGGAGCTGCTGGTGGCCATCGTGCAGGTAGGCAGGCCAAGGACAGGCAGCCGGGAGCCTGCCGCGTGCCTTGTCCTGGGGATGCACACCTCTGTGAAAGCGCTCACACACAGGCTAGAAACGTCATCCCCGAAACTAATCGTGAATCCCTGATCCACCCAACACTTTCATCCAAACGACCCATGAACCGACTCAGCAACGAAACCAGCCCGCACGCACGCACACACGCACAACCCCGTAGCTGACGAGCAGGAGAAGGCGGTCAACGCTGAGGCCACCAAGATCGGCCGCGAGGCCGAGGAGGCCAACGCCATCGCACAGCAGGCGGGCATGGGTTTGTTGAGGGAATGGATGCGTGCAGAAGGGCAACACATTTCTGCACCATCAACGCCTATCAGCCTTTTTGATCACCCTCCTGACGACGTTTGTGCCAATTTGGTTGTGTGAATCAAGCCCGTTCCGGCTCACAGCTCTGCTCCGACCCATCCATCCACTTGATGACTAATCTGCCCAGGTGTCCACTGAGCTGGAGCGAGCGCTGCCAGCTCTGCGCGAGGCGGAGGAGGCGCTCAACGTTCTGACCAAGAAAGACATCGCGAGCTCAAGGTGCGCTGTGCAGCAGGGATGACCGCAGGAGTCTCACCGCTTTGGGCCATAGTTGGGGCTCGAAACGCAGGGAGTTGCAGCTGGGCAGTGTGTGATGAGCACTGCGATGCTGTACACCCAAGCTAGGTTCAGCCGAGAGCGGGATCCGGGCAAAGTGCCAAAGCATTGCTACGGACTGCTATCCATCCCGCCGGCATCAAACCTGGCCACGTCTGCCCTCTACAATGCTCCTCGCATGCCTCACACCCAACCCCTTGACATGACTCCCAACGCCAACCAGGCCTACTCCAAGCCGCCTGCCCTGGTTGAGCTGACGCTGGGCGGCGTGATGACTGGCTCAAGCGCCCCGCCACCTGGGAGGAGACCAAGAAGCAGCTGGGGGACGCGAACTACAGACGAAGCACCTGGCCTACGACAAGTACCAGCTGGACGACGCGCTGCCTAGAAGATCGGCGAAGTTCACCGCGTTCCCCGACTTCACGCCGGACGCGTCGACGTTTAGCTGGCGGCGAAGGGCATGTGCATGTGGGTGTGCGCGATGGAGACGTACGGGCGGGTCGCAAAGGACGTGAGGCCCAAGCGGGCGCGGCTCAAGGCGGCGCAGGAGAACCTGGCCAAGAAGCAGGCGGCGCTGGCGGCAGCGCAGGACCAGCTGGCGGCGGTCATGGCCACGAGATCGCCAGCCTCGGTGGTGCAAGAGGACCACCCAGCATCATTCAGTGTTGCTTGGGCGGCGCAGCCTGGGGACCCAGGGCGGGTGGGACCATGATGGATATTTGTGAGGACCACTTTTCGCTGGCTCCCCATGCTGCGTCCTTGGCGCGCACTCGGCCTCTGATGTCGGCAGGCTGAGGTGGCAGTGTATGACAGAGCCCCCACAACCCCGAAACTTCATCCGAGGCCTGCTATGGTGCCTGCTACACAGCGCCTCGACACTCACGCAACACATTACGCTGCCTGCACATTCAAGCATGGTTCGCGTCCATTCGGCAGCGGATTGTAACTGTGTCGCCCTTGCCCACGATCATGTCGCCCTTGCCCTCGACGACATGGGCAGCGGTCAGGATCAGACATGTCCTCCGGCCACCCGGAGGCCGAGCTCACAGACCTGGCCGTCAAGCTCTCGCGCGCGGAGAAGCTGGTGACCGGCCTGGCCGGCGAGCTCGCGCTGTGGCAGGCCAGCATCGGCGGCCTGGAGGCGCGGCTGGCGGCGCTGGCCGGGGACGCGCCGATGGCGGCCCGTTCCTGTCGTATGCGGGCCTTTCCACCAGGAGAGGACGAGCTGGCGCGCGCGCGGGCGGCCGAAGGCGTGCGCTGCTTCAGGCTGCATTTTTTGCACGATCCCGCACAGACACAGGCACACACAGACACACACACAGACGCACACACACACAGACACACACACACACACACACGCAGGCTCACACACACACACACACACACACAGAGACACACACACACACACACACACAAATCTGTGCTGCGTGCCCAAGCTCTGCTCATCCTTGGGCCGCGGTGCCAGTGCAAGCACGCGCGTTGAGAGCACAGAGGCAGTGTGATGCAAAATGGTGGATGCTGGAGCTTAGGTTGTGCCAGCCTGACCCCTGGCGCTCGGTGCATTCAAGAGTCTTCAAGCCGCCCTAGGAACATTTGCTGTGCGCCTGTTCAGCGACCGTGGTCCACGGCCTTTTATCTGAGCTACGGCCTGCCTATGTCGCCTTGCCCCCACCCTCACCTGCCCCCACCAGGTACGCGCCCAGTCCCTCCCGGCCTCGGAGGCCTTTGATTTCTGCGGCTTCCTGGCAGGCCAGTGGCAACACGGTGCGCGACTGGGGCTTCTCGGTTGGCGCCGGTATCCAGTGGTAATGGCTACGGGATGGTCGGTGCAATGAGTGCACCGACCGGCGGATCGGACGAGAAGAAGGATCCGCAGGATGCGTCGCGCGCCATGATCGTGTAGAAGGCGCACAGCGGGCAGGTCGCTGTCGGTGGCGAACCGGAGTGAATTGGCTTGTTTGCCGAAAGACGGTGCAGGGTAAGTTTTTCAAAGTGCGCCAGCATTCGGCAGACGTTGCAGTTCCTGAAGTGAGTTCACTGGTGACTTGGGTGTGCCGCCTTTTGTATGTGCCGCGCAGGGCCAGGCCGTGCGCTGGGTGAGCAACATGGAGTCTGGCAGCGGCATCAAGGTCGTCAGCGTCACCGCCGCCGACATGATGCGCCAGGTACTTGTGAGCGGGGCGCAGCCCTCATGAGTGTGATCGGGTGGGTGGGTGGCGCTGGAGAAGATTTTTAATGTCGATCAAACTGGTTGAAATTGATAAAGATCGGCTTATTTGTGCAAGGACAAGCTTGGAGGATCAATGCAGGCACCTTGGCTGGACTGCTGTGCCTCGATCGACCCTTCCCGGATGTCTGTCCTATCCCTCCCCAGGTCGAGGCGCCGTGCAGTTTGGCCGCCCTGAGCTGCTCGTTGACGTCATGGAGGAGCTGGACCCGGCACTGGAGCCACTGCTGGGCAAGGCTACATCAGGTGCGTGGGGTGGGGGGGTCTGGAGTGCACGCGGGTGCACCCTTGCAACCCGTGGCTTGCGGTTGGTCCGACCTGCTCGGCTCGGTTTATGAGCAGCAGCGGTCCTTTGCGCCGGCGGCTGGAGGTGTGCATTGGCTAGGACGGCCACTCGTGACCAGGAGCAGAGCCACCTTGCTGTTGTCCCTTCCATAAGTCGTTCATGCACCGCTACTTGGCCCTTCCTCCGTCCTTGCCCCCCCCCCCCATATCCCTGATCACTGCATCCCGCGTATCACATTGGCGGCAAGTACCTCATCACCGCCCAGGCCGACACCCAGGACCGCCGCTGTAGGAGCTGGTCGAAGCTCGGCCGACCCGCAGGACATCTTCCGGCGGCTGGATCCCGACCTGTACTACCCGACCTACGGCGACGACTCGACCACCTACCGCGACGTCGACACCATGGGCCGGTTCTACCTTGCGGTGAAGAACCAGGCGCTGGGGGGCAACTTCTACCGGCTTGGTGAAGCACGAGCGGCCCGACCTAGTCGGCGGAAAAGAAGCGCTCTTCCGGTGGGCGGGCTCGCTGATTGCCCTGCTGGTCGCGTGCATGCTGTTGAGGCATGGCTGCGCCTGTGGCGCTCATCAGCAAGGCATGTACAGCTCAGCATCGGCATTTCGCTTGCAGTAACACTTTGTTGTCCAACGTTCCTCTACAAACTCCACACGCCCACGATATCACCACCCGTCCGCCCTCCCCCCTTCCCTCCCCCACACTGACCCGCGCCCGCGCAGGTCGCCGCCGGCAAGGCGCGGCAGCGCCTGTCGGCGACCGATGTTGAGCTGCCATTCCCGCCCGATCGATGCCTCCTGACAACGTCGCGCCATCGACGAGTTCAGCGCTTCCAAGGACTGGGATGAGGTCTGCGCCAGCCTCGCGGCGCGGAGGACATCGGGCCGGAACTCGAGGCCGTCGGCGGCCGCGTACCGGCCGATGAGCGGCGTGCAGGCGGCGATCGATCCGGGCGCAACGACCTGGCGGCCGTATGACTTGAACTCGATTCCCTGATACTCCTTCACGCTCTCGCTGAGATCAGCGTCTTCGGGCCCGAGGAGCTGCAGGAGCGCATCAAGGCGCTGAACGACCGCCACCGCGCGGTGACCGCTCGCGGCGCGCGGCCTGTTCGAGCGCCACAAGCTGCTGCTGAGCCTGCAGATGTGCGCGCGGATACTGGCGCTGGCGGGGCAGGTCAACGCAGAGGAGTGGCAGTACCTGCTGCGCGGCGGGCAGGTGCGGTCAAACAAGAGCCACGCATTGGGCGTTGCTTGGAGTGACGCGGCGGCGGGCGCTTCGGCGCATGCTGGCGAGTTCGGGTTGCTTCGCGAGCACTAGCCCCTTGCAGGGGGGGGGCGTGAGTGTCAAGCTGGGCAGGGCACATCACAGCCGGCTCCACACTGCTATTGTCAGATGATCAACGATGTCACTTTCCGATTCCCACCCGCCTCCGCATGCGCCCTGGTCCTCGACCCCACCCAGCAGGCCCCTCGACCCAGCCCCGGCCTGGCGCAAGGATAAATCGGCGACCCCGATCGATTTCGACGCGCTGCCCGCGGTCGATGTCGACGTCCCCGGCTTTTATTTCAACGAACAGATCAGCCAGGAATTCCAGCTGCTGTACGAGGGCGACCGGCTGAAAGGCCTGCTCGGCTTCTATTATCTCGACGCAACCGCCGACACCTTGTTCGACGTTCGCATTTTCAACACTTTTGCCGGGCTGACCGTCAAGCCCCCATCGTCGCTTTTATATGCTCGATCCCAAGTCTCGACCTCCTCTCCGCACTTCTCTGCCGCCCGCCCCCATCCCACAGCCCCGAGCCCGAAACTGCCGAGCTCCCTCGGGAGTGGGAGTCCCGCCTGGGCGAGCTGCAGCGCATGCTCCTCGTCCGCTCCCTCCGCCCCGATCGCGCGCTGTTCGCCGCGGCGGGCTTCGTCTCCAACGCTCTGGGGCGGCGCTTCGTTGAGCCGCCGGTCCTCGACCTGGGGGAGACGTTTGCGGACAGCTCCCCGGCGGCGCCGCTGGTGTTTGTCCTGTCGCCGGGGGTGACCCGACGGAGGCGCTGCGGAAGCTGGCGGCCGAGAAGGGCATGGGGGCCGGAGGTTCATCAGCGTGCACGGGCCAGCCAGGAGCGTGATTTCGCCGGGAATTCGGCGTGGGCTTATGGTACCTGCGCCACCATTGGCGGACCCCGCTGAGCTCCTCGTCTGTGTTTCAATGATGAAGCTGTCTTAATATTGTGGAAATGAGCTTTTCGATGTGACTGGTGCAAGGTCCTTCCCTGCAAAGCGCATCCAATCCTCCTATTCGCATCGTATCATGCACGCAACATTGCGGCCTCAATCGGGCAACGGGTGATTGAGGATGGCGTAACCTCGGGAACTGGGTGTTCCTGGCCAGACTGGCACCTCAGACCAGCTGCTGACCACGCTGGCAAAGATCGTTAAGGCGCTTGAGGGCGGTGCAGACGCTGCAGCACCGCACAGCGGTGCCGGTTGTGGCTGTCATCCGCCGAAGCGAAGCATTCTCCAGCCCATTCGGCGGTGAGGGTCATATCCATGATACTGACATTTGGACATAGCACTTGCAGCCAGAGGGAGGGGACTGAGTCAAACGACAGTCTGTCAGCAATCCTCTCGTTCCTTTAGATCCCATTGAGCTGCCATCGTGTCCCGCCGAACGGCTGCCTGCCGCTGGCTTGTCACCCAGTTGCTGTCGCGCCATCATTTGGATCACCATACACTTTCTTTTGCCTTAATAAAAGCGCAGCTGTCATCAGATGACGACGGATGCTGCAGAAAGCCTCCGGGCCATACCTGCAGCGCATGTACCAGTCAATCACTGATGAGGGCTTCAAGGCGTGCAAGGCGGCGGCGCGCTACCAGCGGCTGCTGTTCGCCCTCGCCTTCTTCCACAGCGTGCTGCTGGAGCGGCGCAAGTTTAGGACGCTGGGGCTCAACGTGCCCTACGATTTCAACGACACAGATTTCTTGTGAGCGATTATCTTGGCACGCGTTCTTTGTGTGGTTGTTTGGGATCATTGGCATTTTGTGCTATGCCTGGCGTGCATCAACTTCATGAACCTGAGTACGGCGCGTTCCGAGAAGCGCGCATAGGAAGCAGGTTCGGAAGTCCATCGGCTCGTTGGGGAGCAGTTGATCTTTCAGTTTTACAGCGTGTTGTTTTGGTGGTTTTTTTGGGCCCTGGCCAGCAAGCTATGTGCGAGGCACAACTCCTCAACCATTTCTATGATCGCCTCGTCCCACACGCAAATCTGCACATTCTTCCGACCCCGGGATTGTCCACTTGACATCGCTGGCGCACGGCAGCTCCCTCCACCCCCCCTGTCCGAAGCAAGCATCAGATTCAATTGGCGTCCACCCGCAATATATCCGCGCCAAACCCTCGTGCTCGTGAAATCGTTTCTGATGAAATAATGTTACCACGTGGTCCAGTGAATTGCGCCTCTCCCCCCGCTCTCCAAGCGCCTCCGGCCTGGATAGCGTACGGTCCAGTGTCATCCCAGCTTGGAGTGTGGCTAGCCAAGGGTCCGCTGGCGTAGCCGACAGAGCGCCCGGTGGTAATTGCTCCAAATGCTGGGGTCATGTGATTGGTCATCGAAGGTCTGGCAACACGTCGGACCGTTATGATTTTTATTCGGTGCGGCTCGGCATCCAGCCGTTCCAGAGCGATTTATCGCGGCTTTCTGTTCAACGACAGCCAGCTGGGGGCTGCGTTTTCTTCGGCAATCGCGACAACAACCGCTTCCAGTATAATTTTCGCCGCCTTTGGCGGCTACGAAAAGGATACCAACTCGGGGCTCAACGACATCACCCAGACCCCGCGCGACGATTTCATCCTGACCGCCAATCTCTATCGCCAGGATTTTCCGGTCGTCGGGCTGACCAGCCAGGTCAGCGTGAGTGGCCTTGGTACTTTGGGCCTTAGTACTAGGTGCGGTTCGGCACAAAGGCGCCCGGCGTGCGGTACTGCCTAGGGGCGCAAGGAGGATAAATGCGTGTGCTGCATGTTCAGACTCGCTCGTCTCACACTTTGGTAGCTGGATGATACGCCATGTGCTCGGCCCTTCTCGTGCACACCGTGCCGTGCTTTCCCTGGCGTCGACCATGCCCCGCGCCGCAGCACCGAGGCTTTTGGCCAGCACCTACAACGCGGGATATCCTACCTGATAGAGTCGCGCGCCCTGCTGGAACGGCCTGGGGGCCCTGCAGCCCCGCTCTGGCACGGCGGGTGGAGGTAGCGCGGGCAGGATGACGCCGGGAGTAGGCGGTAGCAGCGATAACAGCCGACCTGCTAGACAGGTTGGTCTGGCTGGGAAAGACGGCGGCACCGCAGATGTTGAAGCTGAGCCTGCGTGCCTGATTGCAAGCGGTGTGTTGGCCGCATGTTCAACCGTGGCGTGTGTGTTGCAAGCCGCACAAGCAGTTGAACGACGAAGTGTTTGAATGCGCGTGTGCGGCATGACTGCGTGCTTTTTGCGGCGCGTCATCGCGTCCGACCACGAACTTAGGCCCGCTCAACACACACACAACACACACACACACACACACACACACACACACACACACCTCTCATGCACCATCGTCCCCCAGATCCCCGCGCCCTTCAACCTGGAGGAGGTGATGCGCTCCAAGGCCGACGACCCCAGCGCCCTCCACGTGGTGCTCTTCCGGGAGATCGAGCGCTACAACGCCCTCCTCGCGCGCGTGCGCCGCTCCTGCACCGACCTGCAGCAGGGCCTGAGGGCCTCGTGGTGATGAGCGCCGAGCTGGACGGCGTGGCGTCAGCGCTGTAAACGGCCGCGTGCCGAGCGCGTGGCTCAAGACGTACCCCTCCTTGAAGCCCCTCGGCGCGTGAGCGCGCGACCTGCTGGCGCTGGTCGAGCAGCTCGCGAGGTGGGCGGAGGGCTCGTACCCGCGCGTGTACTGGCTGGGCGGGTTCACGTATCCGACGGGCTTCCTGACGGCGGTGCTACAGACGGCGGCGCGCCGCGCGGGCGTCCCAATCGACGGGCTTTCATTCGAGCACGGGGTGGTCAACTTGACAGAGCGCGACATCCCGGGTCCCCCCAAGGAGCGTGTATACGTCTAAGGGCATGCCCCTAGCAGGTGTTTGTCCGGGGCTTGCTGATTGTTTTGCATGTTGATTGTGATTTTGGGTGCTGTGTGGTGGCAGCTGTGCCATCAACTTAACACAGTGCCTGGTGCCATGGTGCCGCGCTGCCTCAACCCAAAGGCAAAAAACCTGGGCCTACTCCAATCCCGTGTGTGTTGCAGGCGCTGGCTGGGACTTTGAGGCTGCAGCCTGCGTGAGCCGAATCCAATGGAGCTCATCGTGCCTATGCCAGTGAATCACTTCAAACCGTTGAGAACAAGAAGAAGGCAGGCAAGAGCATGTAGGCATGCCCCCTGTACTTGTACTCCATCAGGACCGGCACAAGATATCGCGCTGCTTCATCCAGGGGTTGCCCTGCGGTTCCTTGTCGTCCTGCATACGGAATCTTTCTTCAACGGCACGGCGCCGCGCTTCTGTCCGTTAGCAAGATAGGGTGATCGTTGTGTCAATCCTGATCAGCACTGCGTTTGTGCAGGAGATGCCGGGCCGTGCCGATCTGGCGCTTCCTCTCGGTCCCGATCGCGAGGTGATCGGTAAAACCTGACTTACAGCTTGTGATCCCCGCCCCGCTAATTCATCATATGATAAACAGCGACAGGAGAGGGACATTGCTCAGGGAAGCCCGAGAAGCCGCATTTCCAAGCCACAGACGCCGCAACCCATTGCGGAATCCTCAAAGTCGTTCGGTGCATAGGGGTTGAGCCGGCCCATGCGTCAGAATCTGATGCGGCATGTAATGATGCGTGTCATCAAAGCGGGGCATGTGGCGCGCCATCCCGCAGAACGCACGCGGCCAGAGCGACCGCGACACAGGCG
>NNCB01000663.1:0-15253 GCA_002317545.1 Scenedesmus quadricauda | reverse complement strand
GCGCTGGCAAGGCTGGGCTGGTTCAGCGTGGAGGGCTGGCCACCGGTGGCCGGGTTGGCCGCCAGGTAGTTCGCCACGCTTTCATCCATGACCAGGCCGGCATTGATGGCCTTGTCCACGCGGATGCGGCCGCTGCCCGCACCAAAAGGCGTGGCTGGCGGACGGTCCTGGCAGCCTGGCCGGGCTGGCTGACGCGGGGCTGAGCGCGAGGGCTGATGGGTGGCGCGCGGGCGGCCAAGACACTGCACGCGATCTTGCACGATCCATGCCCGCGCCTGGACGGGGGGCCTTCGAACCATCGATGGTGGACGCGAACGCGACAGCGACGGACTGCCGAATGAGGCCGGGACGGATGGTGGCGACAGCGGCAGGGCGGAGGCACAGCTTAGGTGAAGATGCATGCAAGACCGACACAGGACGAGTGGCGCAAGCTATCCGCGAGCAGTTTCTCGCCCTGAGCCACGCGAAACTGAAGGTTGGCGCGCGGCGACAGGAGTGACCTGCTGCCCGATTTCTGGACCACTTTAAGCTGGAAATTCCAGTTATTGCACCAGTAACGGCATTGCCATGCACGGGTCTGGGTATATCAGGAGCAGCGGAGGTTCGTGCGCCGCACCGACGGAAAGAAATGGTCGCGAGAGCAATGGAAGGCTGCATTCGCTCACCGCTTCGATGGCCAGATTGTCGAAGCTGTATTCAAGGGGAAAGCTTCGCGTCAGGAAGTTCGAATCGCTCGTTTATCTTCCCGGCAAGAATGAGTTTCCTGACGGCGAGGAAGGTGGGCGTTACAACATCTGGAGGGACTGAGGCGTCGAAGCGATGGTGCAGGGTTTTCTTAGATAACGCAGGTATCAGCGAGTGGTGCGTCACAACAGCTTGAATCCGCTCAACCGCATCTCATGCGTTGGGGATGCTTAGTTGCAAGTCCCATCCGTTGCCACCACGTAGGCTTCTGCAACCGCCAGCCACCTCTGCAGAGACGCGCTTCTTGACGGGCAACTCTCCACAATACAGCCTCGTGCTTGGGCACACTGACCCCAGAAGGCTATCACTGATGCCGGCTGTCCCCGCGGTCCGCTATCTCTGGTTCTTCGGGTCTTTGATGCCGCGCGTGCTCTGCTGCCGCCATTAGCGCCTCGTGGTCAAGCTGTTCTGGCGAGTGCAAGCGGGGCATGCAGATGGAGCTTGTTACGGCTTGGTGGTTGATTGGCGGTAGGGCTTGTACGTGGCGGCAGCTGCGGACGCCGGTGGTTTTGATCCTGATCGGCCAGAGGTCGCTCGCTTGCTGATCTCAGCCTCTCCTGCTCCGGATAGAGCTGTTCTTATAATCGGAAGATACGGTCCCATTTAAAGAATTCGGTGTATTTAATACCTGTACGGTTTCTGTGATATAGGTGACACGTTCCAGCATAGGCTCTTCTATGTTATCACCCTGTATCCGGTCACCGCCCCTCGGAGCTGAACGCGGCCACACCGCTGCACTGCTTGAATTTCAATGATAAATTTCACACCATGCATGTTCAAGCCACTCCTGAGTACGCGCGCCTGCTCCGGGCGCTGCTCGTCTCCCGCCCCCCAAACCTCCCGCCCGCCCCCTTGCTTCGCGCTGCTCGCGGTCACTTTCAGGTGGGTTGTGAGGTGTCCGCGAGCGTGCGTTTTGGTTACCTCATGAAGTTGTTGCTCCCAAGGACCGCAGACGAATTGCCTGGTGCTGTTGCAACAGTACAAGTGGCTACTTGGACGTTGCCAGCGGGAACAACTCTGTGCCCCTTCAGTGACAAGGTGCGCGCCTGCCAGACATCTTCGACGAGCCGAGGCGACGAATGCATCTCGCTCTGCAGCTTTCAATGTAGCCTTTTCCCTTCCGATCCAATTTGGACTAGTTCATGCTCGAAAGTCAGTGCATTGTCACCTCACGCGGTTGATGCATCCCGATTTGATCGGTACATACCGGGAACACCGCAGGGGAACGTCTCATGATTACGCGCCGCGCAGTCTCTCTTTTCACTGGAGCCGGAGGCCTCGATATCGGTTTCCAGATCTGGCTTCGGACAGTCTGGCTTCGAGACTGTTTGGGCGAACGAATTGAGCCTCGCTCCTTTCCCAAGCCACCTAACAGGGCCGCATCAACACCCTGCCATGCATCAACAAGGGCTGAGCAGTGGCACGGCATGTGCAGCCTTGGCGGTGGTAGTGCTGCTTGCACCATGGGCGCCTTTTATCTTGCTCAGCGGCCGCAACGCTGCTGCAACAGTCATGCCTTCGGTGTGGTCGGCACCAAGGGCTCTTCGCCCAGGCGGCGGCGGCGGCGCCGAACAGACGCGTCAGGATGACGCCAAAGGGAATCGAGCCGAGCAGGTAGCCCATGGCGATCAGCAGATAGACGGTCATGATGTTCCTTGGCTCCGTTCGGGAGGATTGTGGCGAAGTTGGCGGGCGCAAGCAACGGATTCGAAGAGAATAGCGATCAGAATGGACGCTATCCTTTTTCGTCATGCTGAACTTGTTTCAGCATCCATGGCCAGCCCGCGCAGCGCGCGCGGCGTATCAAAGTTTGAGCGTGTCGTCACATGTGGGTCAGCGACCAAGCAGGCTACCACCGGATTGAGCCGCTGTGCACGGCCTGTGGGACCCCAGGTGCTTCTGCCCAGATGCCTCTGCGGACACCAAGTACCTGGACAGCAAGGACTATCTGCTGACCAGCTTTCGGTACGACCAGAGTCGCGAGAACATCGGGTGCAAGGGCCGGACGTGCCAAACTCTGCTGCTACGACATGAGCGCAACCTTCTGGCCGTCCCAGGTGAGCTTGTCAGCAAGCAGTCCTTGCAGCTGAGCAGCAGTTTCGCAGGCCAGATCTGCTGGCGAGCAGTGAACAGTGCAGGGGTAGAGTAGCAGAAAAATGGGGCTACATGTGGATACCGTCTGCTGAGGCCAGGAATTTATGGCTGCATCCACATCAGGAGTTTTGGCCACCCCTGGCATTTTACTGTTTTCCCAGATCGTTTTTACCTTTTCGTAAGCGCTCCGGTTCTCAGGCTCAGCTGCCAGCCAGTCTTCCAGCTGCTCACGCTCCTGCTCATCTGCTTCCCCGGACAGGAATAGTTTTATAACCTACAATCTTCCATGGCATTGGTTTCGACCGGATCTTAAAACCGAGCCACAAAAACGGCTGGCACAGAAGGAATTCCGGGATACTACATCGGCACCAGGACGTTCATCTAAACAAAGCACCCCGTGCCCAGACATCGGTCATCCAGTCACCTGTGCGGGTCCTAAAGGAACTCGCTAGCCGGGTGATTTTGTGTTGTTCAAGCTCGACATAGACAACAGTCGGGTGGAATGGATGATAGTCGATGCATCACGAGAGCCATGCCGTTACCGGGGGAATTATGGCCTTTACTTTCGCTTCTGGGACAAGATGTGCGGCACCGATATTGGGCTTGGCGATTTTGCCGCTACTGCAGAACTTATATGAGTGTTTACGCTGATCCGACCAAGTTTGGTATCCGTGCGCACTCATGACCTGAATGATGTTGATTGTCGACAGATTTCTCCTCAACATCTAGCTTTTCTTATATGTGATATGCAAATAATTTCGGCGCTTACAGCAAGCACCTTAAGCGGCGTTACCGTTACCGCCTTTAGAAATGATATCCTGAACAGTGAAAGAACCGGTGCTTCTACCAATATTAATAACCGCACTTTAAACCGCCTGCCTTCCATCAGCAGGAGTTTAACTGATTTTACCCGCCTTACCCCGCAAGCTAATGGCAACGGCACTCAGCAAACTCACTCGGCACATATTGCATCCGATGATGCTCTCGTCACCGCCATTTCGCTGAGCAGCTTTGACAGCCCTGCGACGATGCGGTTCGAAATGCTTTCGTCGAGTCCGGTGAAGCGCACGATCGCATTGCTGTTGTCGTGGACCATCTGGTGTCAATGCTCTAGCTCGAGCGTCTTCGACCCCCATCTGACCATCGCGTCCAGATATGGCATGAATAGCCACATGACAGCTTGGCAGCAACCGAGTGTGCAAGGCACACAGGCGGGTGTGTGCGGCCATGAGCAAAGTCTTGCAGTCTGGGGATGCACCATACCTGAGCTGCTGAACCTGACGCGGGTTAACCATCAAAAGCGCCATCAGCGCAGGCCGCGTCGATTTGGCGTTTTCATCCAATCACGAATCACGCCAGCGCAACCGCCGTTGCGAATCAGCAGCGTAGCTATCCTCTGCAAGTGCATCTGATGCAGACGCTGAAGCTGGCAGGCTCTTTCACCTCGCAGTGCATTTGGTTGGCAGCAGATTTTTTTTTGCGCAGCTTTTTATCATCGCGCACATCCGCGATGAGACCTTGCGCGCTGCAAACCTCGCGTTCCGTCCCGAGCAGCACCTCGACGAGCTTGTGCGGCAAGCATGCCTTTCACGCAGGCGCAAGGACAGTATTTAGACCATCTCACCATTGGAGCCGACCACATCGCCACTTCTTGGCGCGCACCGCGCGCGCGCAATGGCGCACACGGCCGTGGCCACACGAACAGCAGTCGTGGTTGTGATCACCAGGCCCGGTTGTCCTTACGGCAAGAGCAGCCAAGGACGCTCTGCACGTGCCCGGGCCGCATAGCAGCGAGATGGATGTGTCCGACGGACCAGCGTCTGCGTTCCATCTGAAAGGCTGTACAGTGCCCGCACTCCGCAGTCAGCAGTGTCGCTGAAATGTCGCTGTTTCGAATATCAGCCAACTAGCTGACGCTTTCGGATCAGTTGGATTGGCGGAGTTTTGCATGTTGGTGTTGCAGCAAGTGCAGCGCATGCACCAACGCACTGTGTGCGGGCAAGAAACGAGGGTACATTTCGAGCGTGTTGGCCCAGGCGTCGGTACTAGACCGTTGAAATCGATGGTGCATGCATCATGTCATTGGCAGATCTACGTCGGCAGCACCCACATTGGCGGCAGCGACGCGCTGCTGCCTCAGCTCGAGGACGGACGTTTCAACCGGCTGCTGGAGACTGCGTCGGGGCGCCTGCCGGAGCAGCTGAGCAGGGCCGTGGAGCAAGCTGAGGAGGTTGCCCAGCAAGTGAGGTCCAAACTCAGGGTTCAGGAGCTTGCAAGGAGGTTCGTAGTTCCATTGGGATATCATCTTCTGGCGGCCCGCCATCCGTCAGTCATCAGCCGCTGCTGCCCCGTCCGCTGGCGCCCAGCACCGCACGCCTGTTGCCCCGCATGCCACTCCCCACACCTCCCCTGCCCACCCGTACCCCCAGCTCAGGCGGCTGCGTCAAAACCGCAGGCAGCGGGCGCTGAGGCCGCCGCTCCAGAGCTGAAGTCTCTCGCCGCAGCCCTGGCCGACCCGGCGAAGGGCGTGCAGGCCACCACGGTCGGCAACGGCAGCGGCAGCAGCAGGGACAAGGTCAAAAACCTTCTCGGCAGCCAGCTGCTGCGGTGGCTGGAGGGCAGCGGCGGAGACAAGGCTGATGAGACGGCGGCGCAGCTGCTGGCCTCCAACCTGGTGACACTTGTTTCGCCCGCGCAGCCGACGCCAGTGCAGGCTGCGGCCGTGCGGCCGGATGCATGCTACCGGCTGCTGTCAGATGCGCCGCGCAGCATCCAGAGCGAGGTGCTCGTATTACACCCGAGTTGAGTAGTGATCCTGGGGCCTTGAAAGAGAAGCGATCGAGGCGGCTGGCGAGAAGCGACGAGTCCGGGCGCTATTGTGGGGAGGACCTCAGCCGTTAGCCACTGTGTGCAGCTTTCAAATGGCTGTCGCCGGTTGTACCGCATGGCTCCGCGTCCATTGGCGTTTGCGCTTCAACCTTGCGCGGTGCTCCTCCCGGATCCACTCTTCTAGGGTGGCGGCCCCTCCCCCGCGCGCCCGGCTGAGGTGGTGGCCGAGGACCTGCGAGCGCGGATCCTGGGGCTGCTGCCAAGAACCATATCGGCCCATCGATCGGCGCGTCATGGTCGAGGCGAAAGCGCCAGTGCGGCGCGACCCCGTCGGGCACCGGCGCGTCCGGGGACTTGCGTTCGTAAACGGGGGGAAGCCCGCGCGAGAGGAGGACCTTGCGGCGGATATCGAGTTCTTCGGGGGTTTCGTAACAGGCATAGACGCGCCCGTCCGTTTTGAGTTTTTCAAATTCGCCCTCGTAGAGCGCACGTCGGGCAGCTTTTTTTGAGCACAGATGTGGCAGTCATGCAGGCTGCACAGGTGTGCGACCACACCAACATCACCGACACCGAGTACGTGCAGGTCGGGTTCGATGGCCCGCTGCAGAACGTCTCGCCAGTGCCGGGCAACCCGTTCAACACCTACAACGCGTTCCTCGGCGCGCCGCGGATGTACGGCATCACCTTCCGCACCCGCTACGGCTACGCACGTTGCCAACGAAGCCCGCGCATCCCTGATGCGCGGGCATACGAGGGCTTGGCAGTCACCTGCCGCACATGTGTTACGGTCATGCGCAGTGGAAGCTACCGGAAGGGGTGTCGTAAGGGCACTTGCGAAGTTTTTAGTAGTGAGGGCAGGCCCATCATTTTCACAGGTTGCAGCATGTATTGTTGCCTAGTTGTAGCACCAGACCCCCTCTTGCGCACGCATCTCACGGCCCCATCGCCCCTCCCTCCCATGCTCCTTGGCCAGGCCGCGCGCTACAACATTGGTGGGTTGCAGACACGTCTGGATGACTTGGAGAACGGCATTCTGCGCGGCAACGGCACCAGCGGCAGCAACACTGGGCATGCTGCTGAAGCGCCCTGGCTGTCCAGCGGGCCCTTCAAGCAGGGCGACCCGCGCGCCGCCAAGGTACGTCCTGCCCGGGCGCAACAGGGATTTCCGCGGCTGGGGAGCGTGTGACGCTGTTTTTGTCTGTCTGCACACTGCCAAACCACCTTCTTCCGCACAGCCGTTTGATGCGTCGCGTGGTCACCAGCCGCTTCTCCCTTGAGAGCCATCCCGCAGCCTGATGACCTCCTGGCATCTCGCACGCCCCAGGTGGTGGACCCTGTTGACGCGCGCATCCACTTTGCCCTGGTGTGTGGCGCCAGTCGTGCCCCGCGATCAAGCTCTACAGCGCGGCCAACTGGACGAGGGCCTGGGGGCCGCAGCGGAGGCCTTCAGCTGCTGGATGCCGTAGTCGCTGGCCCAGGCGGGCAGGGGCTTGTTTTTTACTTTTTGAAACTGACAAGCTCGACTTAGAATGAGGCTCAGTTCAAGCCGGATTGCGCCTGTCAGGACCTCGCTCACCATCTCGAGGATTCCATGCCCTTCCAAAGTACTCCCTGCTCCCGTACACAACACTGACACACGCGCATGCTCGCTCGCACACATGCGCGTGCTTCGATGTCATTCCGCTTCTGATCCCTTCTGGCTCATAGGCCATTTCCGGCGCATCGAGCGACGGCTCGATCGGGAGTATGACTATTTTCGGTATATCGAGCGAGGGCCAACCTGGGTGGGGCCGAGGACGCTCGATTGGTTGCTGCCCTTCCTGCGACAGTATCGGACTTTGGATTACGCCGATCCTGTCCTCGACCGACTAGTCGCCGAGTGCAAACGTGCGTGGGCAATATGGGTGGGCTCGATCGTCGTCTGGCTTGTCGGCGCGGCCCTATGAAGGTGGCTTCGCACTAAAACGTGCGGGGGAATTCGAGTCGTGTGGAGGTGTGAGCTGGAGGACTGCTGGACGTGATTCTATGCGAGTGCACAGGTGCGTGTGGGGGCTGAAGAAAACTTTGTACAAAGTGACCGCAATGCTTATAGTATCATTTTGGTAACAGATGGCGGTGAGAGCTGTGGCGGTTATATGTGCGATGTGCATCAATACCAGCTCCTTACTTTCGTGCAGCCTGTGACTGTCAAGGCGAACACATCTCCGCCGTAGAACCCCACGCGCGTCACAAAACACATGAGCGAACCAAAGGTCTGTACTGCGTCCGGACTTTGCATCTGCGTGACCTTTTTTGACACCACCCGCTCCCTTGCAGCAATGTAAACGAAATGCAGGCGTGTACACCAGCACAGCGTTGGCAGGTACTTCCAGGCGGTAGGCTCCGTTGCTCGTGGTGGTTCCCTGGGTAGATCCCTTAACGAGAATACTCACACCCGGCAAGGATTCGCCGCTCTCGCCACGAGGTAACCCGCCCTGAAACCGCACTTGAAGCGAAGTCAGGACAGCTATCGGCTATACCGCCTCGTCTCATGGAGCCATTGTGCAACAATGGAGGCACTACCTCCCGACTCGGCAAAATTGGTCTCAGTTGCAAAATTGCAGTCACCGTGTGAGCAAGTCGACGTTGAGGTCGAATAACTGACAGTTGGTGAACAGAGTGCAGGAATGTTGAGCACGGAGGCCAGCTCCATGCCGCAAAGTTGAAGTTGAGCACCGTGACGTGCAGCTGATACCAAGCACAGCTGAAAAGGAGCCAAGCTTCATAAATGGCCAACTCCCGCCAACACAGAACGGTGTATGCGGCAATCGATAGAACCACAGCTATGGAAAATGCCGGTTCAAAATAGGGTTGATGGATTTCCGCGTCCGTCACGCACGCTTGTCATTGAGTCCCCGGGAAATTGGATGATTGGCATGAAGTCACGGATATGTTCATCGGCGAGACGCACGCTGTTGAGCGCCGCATCAACAGCAGCATGTGCCGCGGCGAGAACACCCGCTGCCGCGGCGCGGCAGCATGAGCACGTCCAGTGGTCGCTGTTGGCGCTGCGGCGGTCAGCTTCTCAGCACGTGCGGCGGTCAGCCGTGCGGCCTGGGGGCGTGCTGGACGCTGCCGTGCCATAGAGACGACGCGCGCACGGAGCCGCCCCCACCACCTGGGCAGAGACAGTGTACCTGTTCCGCGAGGCGCTGCGGTAAGTGCACGCTGGTGCCGGGACGCCCAGCACACCTATCTTCTTGACCGGCGATAGCTCGATGTGGCCACAGCCGATCAGTGTTTTGGCCGCTTTCAGAGGAGATGCGGCCGCTGACGAGGCTGGCCAGCAAGATGTCTTTTTGAGGGGGGGGGGGGGGGGGGGAGGGCAGCCGCGTGGGCGCATGGCACACAGGCACCCATGGGCATGTGTTGTGGCACCGCTTGCAGTGGCCTTAGCTCGCAACAGCGGCGCGCTCTGGCGCGCCCATTGCCCCTGCACTCGTGGCTCCCCACTCCCGCGCGCCTGCCGCCATTCCCGCCCAGGCTCTACCACCCCATGTCCCGCAGCTACGTGTACCAGGAGACTCAGGGGCGAGTGGCACGCGATAGACCTCTTCGTTGGCCTGGCCTACATCAGCCGCAGGGAGAGCGCGGAGCACCCCGCGGCAGACATCGCCGCCGCGGGGCGCCCGGTGTGCGGCGGCCTGACGCGGCGCGGCGCGGCCGACCTGCTGGCTGAGCTTCGGCGGCTGCGGCGGCTGATGCTGTACTGCCAGGGCCTGAGGCACCACGGCGCGGCGGCGCAGATGCGCCACTGGCACACGCTGTGCGGCACGGGTGCGCCAAGGCGGGGTCAGGCGGGGCCGCGTTGCAGGGCGGGGGGGCGGGGGCCTAGGCGGCGCAGACTTGGCCGGGCAGCCACATGTGCGGCTGATGAGCGCGAGTAGTAGTATCCCGCGGCCAGGACGAACGTGAACAGCACCCAGCGCCTTGCGCAGGGAAGCAGCACCCGCTGCAGTGCTGAGTGCGCCGACATGCGCGCTGGCGGGCGGCATTCGAGCCATCGGCCGCCATGCGCTCCCCTGACCCCTGCCACCTGGCTGGCCATGGCGACCCCACGACCCTGCTGTGTCCGCCCAGTTGAGCTGGCTCGGCGACCAGGCCAGCGCGATCGACTTCGTGACCCTCGCCATGCGGCAGGCACCGCAGATGCCATCGCTTCGCCTTGCCAGGGCGACCATGGAACTGTTCCTCGGTCATCGGTCGGACTACCGGGCCCATTTCGACGTGGACCTGGCCGCGACCTTCGGCCACCTCATCCCGTTCGGCCTCGAGGTGCCGTACCAGGATGACCGCTTCGTGCAGGAAGTGCGGCTGGTGTCCGACAGCGGCGGGCGCGTGGACTGGGTGCTCGGCGGCTTCTACTTCGAACAACAGCGCAACGCCGCTACTACTACTGCTGCTGCTGCTGCTGCTGCTGCTGCTGCTGCTGCTGCTGCTGCTGCTGCTGCTGCTGCTGCCACGCAACCTGGCATGCCAACCTTCCCTGCATCCCTCCCCCCGCTCCCCTCTCCAAAAGGCGCCGTGAAGCCGTCATCAGTGGTGGCCCCCGAGGGCGCAGTGCTGGGGCGGAGCCACCTGGCATGCTGGCGGCGGCGCGCTGGGTGCTGGCCCAGACCAAGTACCGCCTCATCAGCGCGCTGGCGCAGCACCCTGACTACCAGCTGCTGGTCGTGGGTGGGTGGCCCCCGGGACGGGCTGGGCTAGGGCTGGGCTAGGGCTGGCCACAGCGTGGTCGGTCAGCCGTCGGCTGACGCCCTCATGGCTCGCCTTGTGCGCCAGCCCATGGCGGGGCGGTGCATGTCGCACGATCGCACCATTTCGCATGACATGTGCGTGCAGGCCGTGCGGCTTGGCTGCTTCATGAACACCGCGTGCTCTGTGTGGTGGCTGCCCCTGCACGTTGTGCAGGCCACTCCATGGGGGGCGGCACCGCAGCCTGCTGACGATGATGGTGCGGGAAAAGGTGCACGCTGCCCCTGTCAGCAGGGCCGCTTTGAAGTGCTCGAAAGCAGGGCAGGTCGGCGAAGTCTTTTTGGCGTACCATGACGGCCTCCTGTGGTCAGCGCGCCTGATCGCGCGCAGACGGAGCCCTAACAGAATGCCCTCAGCTGCGATAGTCGGCGTTGATGCTGATGTAGCCATGGGTCAGATCGCACGTCCACACGGTCGCGCGGCCTTCCCCCAAGCCCAAATCCGCGCCGATGCGGATGTCCCGAGTTGGCCGCGGCGCGGTGCTACGCCATTGCCTGCCCGGCCGTGATGACCCTCGAGCTCGCTGGGGCCTGCAGCGGCGCTGTGACCACGCTGGTGCACGGCGCCGACATCGTGCCCACCTTCAGCATCGGGTCGGTGGACGCGCTGCGCGAGGAGGTGCGCGCGAGAACAGATTGGCGATGTCGGGGGGCGCTGCTGTCCGGTTGCGATCCACCGGTTCGAGGCCGCGAGACTTTTCCGGGCCTGCCTGTCGAACCTGTGGCCACATGATGGTGCGTGAGGCCCTGCTGCAGGGACCGTGCAGCTGTGGGCCCCACTGGCCTCGTCCCTCCTGCTGCACCCTGAGCGGCCGCAGCTCCGGACATCCCTGCACGCACGCCACAACCCACGGCGTCCCACGACCCGGTCTTGTCCGCCCACCTGTTGACCCGAAGGTCACGCGGTGTCTTGGTTTCGATTTCCAGATTGACACCCGCCAGCGCCTCTACCGCGCCCTCTCAACAACAGTCGCCACCGCCACCAGCGCCGGCGGCGCCACGCTTGTCGCCGGCTGCTCAGGGGCCGGGCGCTGGACGGCGCGCAACATCCTCTCACCCGCCAGCAAGCCCTTCCGCTCTTGCTGGGGCCCCGCGCCGCCCGGCGTCGGCGGCCCGCGGCGGGGCGGTGCCGCGGCGGCCGGTGGCCCGGGGGGCGGCAGTGGCGAGGCGCAGCCGCTGCTGGCGGGTCGTGGCCAGGCCGAGCGCTACTGGCAGCAGCAGGCTGCGCTCCAGGGCGCCGACGGAAGACCTACCAACGGCCGTGCCTCGCCGCGCCCCTGGGGCACGGCAGCAACAGGGCCGGGCGGCGGCAGCGGAGACGAGGGCCTCGCTGACGTTGGGGGCGGCGAGGTCAGCGGGGCTGCGGGCGGCGTACCTGTGGGGCCGCTGCTGCCCAGCGGCCCTGAGCTGGAGGCCGCCCTGCAGCAGTGCCTCGCGGCGGTGGAGGCCAGGGAGCTGGGAGCACAGGCGGCGACGCCATGGCTCGCCGATAGTCGTCGGACCCAATGGATCAGGTCGAGATTGGAATCGCCGCTGACCGTCGGCACCCGCGGTGGCGGCGGCGTCGCGACGCGTCGCCGCCGAGGGTGCGACTCCTGTCGGCTTCTGCTGGGGGCATGCAAGCAACCCATCGTGTTTGCGCAAAGTTGCGACTGTTCGGCATTTGGCGAAACGCCCCGTCCCTGCTACGGGGGCGCCCCCGTCGTGGTTCCGCAGGGATTCCACGACGAGGTGCCCAAAAAGGAAGGAAATTCAATGGTTCCGCGTTACGCACGGCCGCAGTGACGCTGCGGTCGGCGCGGCTGGACGTGGCAGGTCCTAGGGCCGGAAGCCGGGGGCGACGGCGGGGCCGGGGCCGGGGGCGGCTGGGCGCTGGAGGGTGGCGGCGTGGCGGGCAGCATGGTGCAGTATGTGGGCCGCACCAGCCGATGGCGACCGCCGCGGCCGGCAGCCTGCTGCGTGGCGGCGGCGTGGTGCTCATCGCGTGCACGCCGCCGACACCCCCGCTGGCGGCGGGCGCAGGCGCGGGCTCAGCACAGCAGCAGCAGGATGGCGGCAGCTCCGGCTCCAGGTTGGGCATGGGCATGGGGTGGCTGGCCGACATCCCGGTGCCTTTCACGCGCGGCTGGGCCGGCAGTAGCCATGCGGACAGGTGGAGGCCGCGCGCGCCAGATGATGGCGGTTGCCAGCGACCATGGCATCGCACGGGCTGTGGGACGCAAGACAACGATGCGGCGATCTCGGCCTGGCTCTACGCGGATGGCGAAACGGTGGGCGAGGGCGCCGTGATCGCCGAGATCATGCGTGGAGACCACTCTCGTGCGGCCGACACGGGCGCGGGGGACGCGGCGGCGCGCGCGGAGGCGAGCGCGGCAGAGGAGCTGCTGCTGGAGGCGGCCGACGGGGGGCCGGGCGGCGGCAGCAGCGGCGGCGGCAGCAGCACGGGACAGCTCCTGGGGGCGGCCGGTGCCTCCCCGACGCGGGGCGGCTGGCAGCAGCATGACGGCGGCAACGGCTCGCCCCCGGCGCGTGGGCGGGGGCCGGACGTCGCCAGCGGTGACGGCGGTGGCGCAACGGAGGGTGGCGCGCCGTCCAGGAGCGACGACCCGCGTATGGTGCGGCGCCAAATGTATCCCGCGGGGCGGTCCTGCACCTCATGCCGCACACGCGCTGCGACCGCCCGATGCTGGAGACACCCAGGCCCAGCAGCGCAGCAGCAGCAGCAGCAGCAGCGGCAGTCTAGCGAGCAGCAGCAGCCGTCGCGCCGGACCAGCCAGGCGGGGGCCGTGGGTGGCTCAGGGGACTATGTGCTGCTGGAGGTGCCGCGGCGCGAGGTCTACGGGCGGCTGCGGCTCTGCCGCTCAATGGTGGGTCTCAGGCCTGCAGGGAGGGAAGGGTTGGGAGTGCTCCAGGCTGAGGGGCTCACCATCACACGGGGTTCGCCTGGTAGGGGTGGCGGGATGCGGCTGCCTCAACTGGGGCTTTTCACCGCTACCTCTGCCCTCTACAGCCAGCACGACACGAACGCGAGGCATCTCACCCTCGTCGGCGTCCGCGTCGCCACCCGAACTGCAGAACATCCCGCTCCCGCGCCACAACCGCCCGCCGCCAGATCCGCGACCACTTCATCGCGCCTACCGGGGGCCTCGACGCAGTGGCGGCGCGCCTGGAGGCGCAGCTCGCGGAGGGCGGCGACTCGGCGTGAGGGATTGCTCACACGCCGCCTTCCCATTATAGCTACTTATGCCATTTTGAGCTGCCAGCCAAATAACTCCGTTTTTGTCTTCCTGTATGGAAAGGATTTGATTGTCTGGTAAGCCTTCATTGGTTGTAAAGTAAGTGAAAGCATTACCATTGTAAACGGCAACGCCTTCTTTGCTGCCCAACCAATAATTGCCTTTGCTATCCTGGAAGATAGCACGAATGCCCGTTGTGTAGGGATTTTCAGGTGTTCTGCTCTGGTAGTGGCTAGCCTCATGCATTCTTGTTCAGCTTACTGTGTGTAGCGCAGGAAAAGGGCAGTGTCCATATGAGGGTTAGGAGTGCAACTGTCGGCAGGCCCAGCAACGGTGCGGCCATTGACCACGCGGTCGTTGAGCAACAGGCCACCGATCGCCAGCGCCTGCTGCGCTACGGGGAAAAAGCGCAACTGGGCGCGGAAGCGCTGCAGGATGAAGGCCATCACCACCAGGCGTAGCGCTTGTTCGCCCACCGTCACGGGCCCACGCACGCTGGACCGAGTGACGTCAGCGCACGGGACCCAGCAAACGCAACGTGTCGGGCACTGCAGAAACGACTGAGCGGCGTGCGTCGCCGGGCTGTTGACTCTCAGCATCACGCGGTGCTGGGTGTCTGTGTCTCTCTCTCCCAGCGTTCCACCCTCTTCAAGTCTTGCCGCCACCTGTACCCGCACTGATGTCGATGCGGCAGAGCGAGTCGCCACGCGTCTTGCACTGCGACAGCTCCGCCGTCACCCCGTGGCCCGAGTACGCGTCCAGCCAGGTCGCGTTGTGCTGGCAGCACAGGTGGCGCAGCAGGTGGGTCTGGCCCTCCGCCGCCAGGACCTCGTGGAAGATGCCGTCCCCAACGGCGGGAAGCCGCGCTCGCGGCACCAGCGATCTCGTCGCGCACGGCGCACTCACAGCTGCCCTCATGTCCTGCGGTTGAGTTGCGTGGTCCCTCGGGGGTGACTTGGATTTGGGTGCTGTGAGTGTTTGAAGGGCAGGGTGATGATGCGCGGCCCAGCCACATCCGGCTCGAAACACGTGTTGATGCTGTCTGCAAGAATGCACTCCTTGACTGGCTCACCCACCATTGTGCAGTGTAGCGGCTGGCGTGTGACATCTGCATCACCTTTCGCCGACGACGTACTCGGCACCCCGATAGAGCTCGGTATGGCCCTTCTGCCGGCCGAAGCCCTTGGCCTCGAGAACCGTGATGCCTTTCAGGCGATATGGTTGAGGGCGTCCTTCACCTCGTCCAGCTTGAAGGGCTCTGATGATCGCTTCCGCTTCATCCAGCTCACGGCTTGAGGCAGCCCAGCAGGAAGGGCGCGACGATACCCGCCGCCGACCGCCGACCGCGCTTTTCGCTTTCGACTGGAAATGGTCGAGGCGCAACGTGGTGCGACAGGAACATGTACAGGCCGACGCCGAATTGCGCGCCGACATAGAGCATGTTGCGCGTTTCCCTGGGGAACAGCGCGGCCTGGAATTCGGGGTCGCCAAATTTCCATTTCGTCTGCTCACAATGTCTGCCTCGCCCTGGTTCACGGCCGGCATCTATGAAGATAT
>NNCB01000662.1:0-15260 GCA_002317545.1 Scenedesmus quadricauda | reverse complement strand
GCGGGCGCGCGGCGACCAAGGGAAATGAGGTGGGCGGTGAGGGGGTTGGACCGATCAGCTTCGTGCGGATCGTGGCGGATGATCTCGCGGTCCTTGCACGAACCCGGTTCGGATTCGTCGGCGTTGATGACGAGGAAGCTCGGGCGGTCGGCGCGCGGCTCCTTCGGCATGAACGACCATTTGAGGCCCGTGGGGAAGCCCGCGCCGCCGCGGCCGCGCAGGCCCGACGCCTTGATCTCCTCGATGATCGCGTCCTGGCCGCGCTTCATCAGATCCTTGGTATTGTCCCAATCGTCGCGCCTGCGCCGAGGCACACCCCATACGACGACACACGGCACCCCCACCACATCAACGCTCCGTGAGCCCCCGACGACCGCTGACACCACCGGCGAGCCTGCACAAAACGGAAACTACCTCCAAAGTAACGTTTTGCACACGTCGTCGCCTCCCCTCGGCAGCCTCCGGCAGCCTGTCGAAGCTCTGCTGCTCGCTGTTGCGCAACGTCTTCTCGGCGATGTAAGGTATTCACCAGTTGCTGTTGAATCCACCGTGGGCTAGGTCACGACGCAAAGATCGCTTTCCGGGTCAGCACCTCTGTACTATTGGTTTCATACTTTATTGTAGGGCCTTTAGCCGCACAGGGCACTACGGCACCTACAACAGAATCCATAATATTGGTGCGTATCGTTCCGGCAACGTCTACCCCGCCCTGCGAGCCGCCATCACGTGTTTTGATCCACCGGGAAAGAAAGGATGCGGTCAAAACGCGTTTTCGCCTGGACAAAGCCTTACAGGTCTTGGAACTACCTGTATCATTCCTGATTTCACATAGCATACGCGTTGACCTGCACCGTAGGCGACAGGCGCGTCAGTCCTAAACGCGTGCCGCCTCGGCCGCGGTTCGCACCGGCAGCCGCTGACGCGGCCCCCGCGTCATGCTGTGCCTGAACCGAGTGGGCCAGCAAGATGTCGGGCAGAGGATGGTACAAGCCACCTTTCATTCCAGCTATCACATCAGGCATGCTGAGGTGCATCGCCCAGGGCGATCAACCAGGGAGGGCGACTCGAGGCTGCCGGCTGGGGTGGCAGCTGCCTTGGCATCTGGTGGCGGGCTACGCGCGCACCGGCGCCCCGTCTGCCACCACACTGACCCTCGGCAGCAGAAAGAAATGTGCGTAGCAGAACGTTTGCGCTCGTTCTGACGCTTTTCTCGAGCTCCACTGGTCTGTGAGCGGCCCCGCTCACATCAGTGCTGCGAGCATCTGCGCGCTGCGCTGCCGAGGCCCATGTATCCTCTGGCTGCTGCTTCTGCCCACCCCATGTGCATCAGGGCTGATCATGACGAGGTCGAGCTCACGGACTGCAGCCGCAAAGCTCGGAGTTACACGGAAAAACAAAGCTGTGTGGGTCGTGTTCGGCCGCACGCGGGCCGGCCGCCCGCCCGCAGGCCGAGCAGCACGGACAGGAGCAGGGGCAGGGCGATGCGCGGGGCATGCGATGGCGGTCCTGGAAAGAAACGGATCAGGCGCCCGCACAGGATCGGGCCGGAGGTCAGCAGTGCTGTTGTGCCCATGCCGTGTCCAGGAGTGCCGGCGCACCCGTGACAGCCGCGCAGGGCGGCGGGGGTGCGCGCAGGCGTTGGTGGGTGCACGAGGGTCTCGTAGTGAAAGGGCGGGGCCGGGCGGCGGGAAGCAGATACTGCCGTGTGAGAAAAATGGCGGCAATGGACGGAATACCGAAAACAATGGCTGTTTTGATATTGACCAATCTTTTTTGAAATAGGAAAATGAACCGACAACGCTCGTTGAGCCAACGATGAAGGGGCGGTTGCCAATACTGCATCAAGGCTAAACAGATAAACCAATACCCAACACGCGTGCGCTCTGCGGCCGCACGGCACCGCAGGCACTTGGCGCTGCAGACACTGCTGCGGCACGGTATTCAGCTTGGGCGACGGCAGGCTTTCGCCTGCAATGCGAGCGCAGCACGCTGCAGTGAAGGCGGGGCGCTTCCCGTTGACCCGTGCTGCGCCCTACCTTCCCCTCCTGCCAAGTCGGATAACGATCCAGCGCTGCGTGTATTGCCTCGTCATTCATCCGGCTTGGTCTCCGTTCTTGCTCGACCGGCGCGGCATTGTGCCCAATCGAAAGAGCAATGACACCCCGTCGGTTTGACCGACCACATCACGCAACTGGAACGGTGGCACTCCAGATGCACCGGGCCACCACACACCAGACCCAGGCCTCGGCGGCCAATCGAAGTGGCTCGATCTGTCACAATACCTGTAGCCAGGCTAGCAGTGCAGCAACACCTGTCGCTAGCACAGATGGGCACTGGAGACATTCATGGTGCAGTCATTCTTCTGGAAGAACTCAGCAGGATCACACACATACGTAGCCGCATGCAAGCAGCTGCGTCTGGCCACCAAAATGTGAGCCAAGAGGATTTGGCTGCTTTGTTGCACGTGTGTGAGCTTTTCTTGTTGCCTGCACGGAATGCTCGCGTACGAAAACACAGGCTGTGCGCGCGTGCGCGTCCCGCCAGCTGTACGCCGTCTAACTCAGGCTCCCCCATTGCTAATGACAACACACTGCGTTCCGCCGATTATTGCCCTAGGAGCAAAGGCGCGCGCCAACGGCGCGAAAAGGTGCGCGATATTGCAGGATCCACAACACCCTAAAAGCACCAGATCAGTTGGGTGCGCAACCTGATGAAAGAAGCACAAGCCAGCATCCCTTGAGGGTAGGGCAAATGCTGACTGCTGCCCGTGGGTAGGCGGGTCACCGCATAGGGCGCGCCGATACGTTCTCCACCCACAAACCCCAACTCACGTTTTTCTGACTGGCGCGTTTTGCGGGGCCGCTCGGCGGTGCGAACGAAAGGCCGAGCACGGCCGTGCGTCAGGGTGGAAACGAAACCTCGGACAAACGCCCGCGCACATTCCCCGTTCACGCACAGGCCCGCGGATGCCGGCATGGCGGTCGGCCAATATGGCGGCACCGCAACGCAACGACGTTGTGGATCTGGGGCAGTTGACCCAGTTGTGCAATTCGCGCGCGGGATATCGCGTCACCATGGTGCATCCGACCAATATGGGCGGAGCAACGCTGATGCTCGACGGTCGCTCGATTCCAATGTTGTCATAATGAAGGTGCAGAACTTCTTCATCCAGCATGAAGGCCTGCTGGGTGTGCTGGGCTCCAATAACTGGGTGGCGCGCAAGTATCACGACATCCAGAACGACAAGCAGGTCGATTTCGCCTCGACCACCGGCTGGCTCGGCATCGCCGACAAAATATTGGGCCACCTCGCCGCCTGCCCAAATGCAACGGCACCTTCCCTCCTCCTGCTCCTGCCCCCCCTCCTCTGCCTGCTGCCCCCCCTCCCCCTCCCACGCTGCTGCGACGCCTGGCGCTTGGGGCGGCCCCTCATCAGCCCCGACGCCCTCGCCCCCGCCGTCGCCTGCAGGCTCGTGCTCCGGCGCCTGCCCGGCCTCATTCTGGTGCACCTGCTGCCCGGCGGCGAGGCTGACCGATGCAGCCTTGACCCCGCGCTGGCGCCCACGCCGCCGCGGCCCCTGCGGTCGTGCAGGGAGTCGCGGCCGCTTCGGCTGCCCGGCTGCTTCCGAGAGCTTGCGCCGCGGAGCCGGTCCGCGCTTCCATCGCGCGAAGAAGTTCCAGGTCCGCGGCGGCGTCGCGCATCTTCTTTTCGAGCTCCTGGATGTAGGCGCGCGGTTATGCCCGCCATGTGCGCGGGTTGTCTGCTGCCGCTGCCGATGACGCAGCCGTGCCGTTTCCGTTGCAAGCGCATTATGCTCTGCCGATATTGCGCTGATCGTCGTTGGTGGTAGTGCTGCTGCTGCTGCTTCTGCTGCTGCTGCTGCTGTTGCTGCTGATGCTCCTGCTGCTCCTGCTGCATTGCACCCCGGCCAAAGTGCTGCTGCAGCATGCTGGCGTGCCCATGTTGCCCGGCGGCAAACGGCCTGAGCACACCATGATGCATTTGCTGCTGCGCCTGCTGCTGCGCCTGCTGTTGTGCCTGCTGCTGCGCCTGGTGCTGCTGCTGCTGGAACATCATGGCCGCCTGCTGCATGACCAGCTGCATCTGCATCTGCTGCATGTGGGTGTGGGGGCTGCTGCATACACCCCGCCCATCATGGCCGCGCCAGGCAGCATCGCCATGCTGCCCATGATGGCAGCGCCGCCAGCCGCTGGCCTACCGCCTGCGCCTGCGGTGCCGCCGGCAGCTGCGGTGGGAAGCCGGCCTGCAGGCGCTGCTGCTGCCACCACGAGGCGATCGCCTGGGGCTCGCGGAATTCGGAGGGGCTGTGGGCAAAGAAGCAGAGCGGGCGCACGCAGCTCATGCCTGCGGGGCGGGCCGTAATTGTTTGGCCAGGTGGTGGGTGGTGGGTGGGGTGATGTCCGGGCCGAACCCGAGCTTTGGCGGTGCGCCGTAAAGGGTGAGGTCGGGGATATGGACGGCGAGGTCGATGAACCAGTGCGAGGCGACCACCAGCGCGGCGCCGATCGCCGCCTCTTTCCGTTTCGTCGCGAACCAGACGATCACGCCGAAAATCTTCGCCCAGATCAGCGTCCCGAGCAGGCTGTGCGTGTAAGGCATATGATGGAGGTCCATCGGGTTCAGCGGTGAGGGGGCGACATCGGACGCAGGGGCGGGACTTTTGTCATCGAAGACTTCGCCACAAGAAGCCAAGCTGCGGCAAGCACTCACGCAAGCGCCTCCAGGCTGTGCCCCGCAGTGTTCTGCTGAGCCTTTGCAGCTGTGCCAAGGGCCCCAGCGCCGCGATCGCCTCCGCCCGTCCCTCTTGCCTGCCGCTCACCTGCCATCGTCAGCCGCAGCCGCCGCAGCCGGCCGTCGGCCGCCGGGTGCACATATGACCGCGCCCCGCCCCCGGGCGCCCGCCCGCCTACCATAGACGTTGTGTGCGTATGGGCAGCCGTCCCCATACATGCAGACCAGCTTGGCGTGCCGCTGGTCATCAATGAGGTAGCCAGTGTAGAGGAGTCGTAGACTACGGGGGAGTCGCCGCCTCCGTGCCGCCGGGCCAGGAATCGAACCAGGGACGGGAACGCCAGCCGCGTTGGGGTTCGCCACGCTGCTGTTCGCCCTGCTGTTCGCGGGCAGTGCCGTCGCGACCGAGAAGGTCGACATCATACCGCCGTGCCGCAACGCTGGCACGGGTGCTCGTCAACGTGGGGCCGGCGGCGCGCAGCGTTTTGCGAAGGCCGACGGAGACAAGTCGGGCGATCTGACGCGCGCGGAGTTTGCGACGACAGCGCAACGCGCGGCAGAAGCCCAAACGTGCGGCGAGCTCTGGCTGCAGTGAAAAGTCGGGGTTAGGTGGCGTGTCGGGAAACGATCGAAAGCGGACCTTTATTCCATCGTCATCCCGGCGAAGGCCGGGATCTCACCCTATCGGTTTACCGCACCGGCGAGATCCCGGCCTGCGCCGGGATGACGGATAAAGGACCCGCCTTCCACCTCAAAGCCGCAGAGCGACGCCTCGTGGATCACCGCCTCCCATCCCGGTGCATGGCGCCCGTATCTGCCGCCGCGATCTGCCTCGTCCCCGAATATTTCATCGCCAGTTCGGGGCCTGCGCCTGCCCGGCGGCACCAGCCTGCTCATCGTGGTCAATGCGAGGATCGACACGATCAGCCAGATCCATAGTGTTGGCAATGAATAAGGCGACGCTTGTGATCAAAAGGCAAGATTTCGCGGGCGGCGTTGCGCGCGTCTGGTGTTATAGTCGCACAGGGTTGAAGTCGCTCGCGTTTTGCGGCGGCGACCGCGGCCGACGTCCGTTTGCACGCTCTGATGCTGACGCGCACTGCACTGACCGTTATAAGAAGCAGCACAGAATAGCTGTGCGGCTTATACGAGGCTGTCGAGGTCCTGCAGCGCTTCGAAAAGGAAGACCACGTCCGATCTCGCAGTCCTCGCAGACAGTGCGTATGGGAGCTGCAATAATACAATAAAGCGTATCAGAAGAAAATTGCGGAGAGACGCGTTGTCCCGGCCTGCACACCAAGTTCCCCGTGCTGGCGCCCAATGATGGGTTTGCGAACGCGTCGCAAATCGTTTGCTTTGGAAATACTTGTTATGGCTTGGTACGGTTCGATTATTTTTCCCTCTTTACACCAGCAATTGGCAATGCATATTTCTCATCGAAACATCGCAAATATTATCATCGCCACACGGTCGCAAAGGAAAGGGATGACCGCGCTCCAGACGATAAGACCGCGATTTTACATGACAGCCGCTAACCTTGTTCGGCAAGCGGCACCCGCCTGTGTCGACGCGGGCACCGGTGAGAGCCGCAGTTGCGCGCGCAATTTTGCGCCAGGAGGTTGGGCAAGGGGACCGAATGCGCAAGGCACGTCAGGTACAGGTGCGGCGTTTCCGGGTGCATATGGAGCAGATCCACCAGTTCAATACTATTGCCTCAAGCCCCACCACCCATCGACCATCCCTGTCGCACGCAACCGCACCCGGATGGCACCCGATCGCTTGCGTCGCGCGTCCCGCAGCACCCAGCCGCCGGTCGAGCCCTCGAACTGAGGCAGTCCGGGACTTCGCCAGTTCGCGTCATCTGTCAGAGATCCTCCTCGTGCTGCTGCTGCTGCTGCAGCGCTGCTGCTGCAGTCGCGCGCCGCCGCTCCCCGCCCCTGGATGCGGGCTTGCTGCCTGCAGCGGCATGGCGATGGCGACCTCGAATGGATGCATCAATCCGGCTGAAGAGGAGCCTACCACAAGAACCCAGAAAAGGGGCAGGACGCGCTGGCGCATGCCTGCAAGGCACCTCTATATGCAGCTTCAACGCGCCATCACGCCGAAGTGCTGGTTCTATTGCTCTCTGGCTTGCTTCACATTTCAATGCATGCAATTAAGGCATGCCGAAACCTTGCCGTGCCAGGGCCACCGCCCGCAAGCGCACCTCTTTGGGGGCCCAGGCGAGTCATGTGCGATCACCGGGCCGCCGTCGAGTTCGGCGGGACGTAATGCACGCTGGCGCCATGCTCGGTTTCACCAGCGTCCAGCGCCACTGGGGTGTGCAGGCCCTTGAAGAGCGGCAACAGCGAGGGATGGATGTTGACCATGCGTCCCGGGTGCGCGCGCGCGCCGCACCGATGATCCGCATGTAGCCGGCGCACACGATCAGGTCGGGGTGCACGGCATCCACGCGTGTGAGTGCAGAGCGTGATGTTATCTGTGACCCCACACACCCCTGATCACCGTTTCTCAAGGTCCGAAATGAACGTCTCATCCGACCAACTTCCAAGACAGCAAACCAACCTGTGTGTGCCATACCGACCGCGCGCGTGCATGCGCATGCGCATGCGTGTGAGTGTGTGTGTGTGCGCGCGCGCGCGTGCGCGCGCACTCTTGTGCATGTGAGTGCGCGTCCTCGCGAGTCCGCATGTGCGCTGCGTACGTGCACATACCAAATGCGTATGTAATGACGTTTGTGACACAGGGCACGCACTCGCAAAGCTGACACAAGGACGACCCGACTGATTGTCCCAGATGCGACGTCGCCTTCGCGCCAGCGCCAGCGCACGACATTTTCCGGCTTGGTGATATGATCCTGCAACGTCTGGAACAGCCGCGCGCTGTCGGCGGCGTTCAATCCGACGAACTGCTTCACGAAATGGCCGAGCAGCAAGCTGCGCTGCCCGCTCACCGGATGGACGCGTACCACCGGATGCTCGGTCTCGTAGACCGTCGAGGCGAAGACGTTCCGATGCTCCTTGATCCCGCTTCGCCGCGCTTCTGCGCCGTCGGGCCCTCTCCCCCACGTTGGGACCGCATCGGGGTTCTCGCCAAATGCCCGCGATCGAGAGATCATTGCTTGGCGCTTGACTGATATAAAGATATCTTTATGTGATGCATCGACGCCTTCGCGCGCCTGCCCCTAAGAAAGAGAGGACGGCAATGAGCACGCGCACCCCGCACCACCCCAAGTCCTGTTCTGCCCGATTGGCAGGAAGTGCGCGCCGCCCTGGCCAAGGGCACATTCAAATCTATCGCAATGCAATTGCAATTGCAATTGGCCTATTGGCAGCAGGCATGGACTTCGTGCTGCGCGCGGAAGACCGCGCGCATGGGCGGCCAAATCGTGTCGGCGTCGCAGGCGACGCAGGGCCGGCCATGATATTTGCCGCGCCAGTCGGTCAGGCCAGGGCGCCATCGTGTCGGCGTCGGCGCTATAGCCTTTCGGCCCGAGCAAATTGGCAAGGGCATCGAGTAGCGATGCGGTTGGCGGGCGCGTCATGTCGTTCCACTCCGGAAATATCCCTCGTCCGGGCCGGGCGAAGGGCGACAGCAGTTCATTTGATGTTCAATCATCCTTGTTAAAAGGGGCGATGGACGAATAGTATCCTTTCGTCCAGCGGGATGGAGCAGCCACCGCCTCCTCGCCGCGCAGCAGCCGCCAGTGCGAGTGCGGACAAAAGTTTCCTGCCACGTGGCGGAATGGGAGAATGCCGGCGGACACCACCGACAGGCCAGCATTATCCGATGAACGAGACCGCCACCGCCTTCCGCACGTGCGATGGTGGCGTCGTCTGCGGCTTCATCTACGACGAGTCGGCGGGCCTGCCCGGGGCGGAAGGCATCGGAGCTCCCCGGCACGCGCTGGGAGGACGTACCCGACACCTGGACCTGCCCCGATTGCGCGGGTGACCAGTCACAGCCGGCAGCACTCCCAAGGCAGGGCTATGAGCAGAGTGCGGCCGCTTGCACAGGGCGCGGCGCCCGGCTGCGTCCACGGCGGTCACCTGGGAAAACGTGGCGGCGAACTGTTCCCGAGTCCGGCGGGCGCGACAACGCCGTCCGCCACATGCCATAGGCCTTCCCGAGAAATGGATCCGCTGCGACGTCCAGCCGCCTCGTCCTCCGCAACGACTCCGGCCTGTGGCGAAGCAGCGCCGTTGCTGTCCCGCCCGCGGCTCTGGCGGCCGATGCGCGACCGCGCGACTTGCCCTCATTGGGTAGCGCGTGCAGGTCAGCACTGGGCCTGCCGGCTGCACCAAGCTCGCCTGAGGAGGCCCTGCGATTCACAGTTCGCGGGCAAGTTCGCGCCGTTCGTCGGCACGTTGCGGGTGTTGCGCAAACCAGCGGCGAGAGGCTTGCAGCCACGCGCAGCACTCTTCAGCTGCAGTCCGCCCTAACTAAATGAATAGACAACAAGGTCCGTTTTGTCTTACATAACAAAAGTCTGCCGCGTGAATCATTTTTGAGGGTGGTCACCGCGTGTACTCACCGCGTGTACTTAGCTAGTGTATGTAACTTAGGAATTTTCGATATCACTGCTAGGAATGCCTGACGGTTTACCGTATAGATCAAACACGATCAGATCCTGTTGCAGATTATCGTTGTAGACATCGTTTTCAATGGCGGAGCCAGCCAGCCTCTGTGTCAAGTGGCAGGTGCTGCAGTCTGACTGCAGGCAGAGTTGGGCACCGCTGTTGTGCGCCGCAGCTCGCACGCGTCAACTGCACCTGCCCATGCTGTACCCCGGCCGCCCAGCGGCGCTGCGGCACATGACAGCACGCGCCTCGCCCTGGGCTGCCGCAGGGCGGAATTGCGTGGACCTGACACCGTGGATACAGTAGCGCCGGTGAAGCGCAAGCGGAGCAACATAGGGGTGAGAGCTCAAACCCATATGCGATAGCCCTCCTCCCACCGCTCGTCACCCTCGGGCGAAGACCCGAGGGCCCTGCACTTGCGCGCCCCTCCGCCATAACAGGCTAAAGTCGCCGCCCATCACCCCTGCCGTTCACAGGCAATGCTCACCCTGGACCACGCCAGGTCAGCGCCAGAGGCAGAAGCTGCTCGGCCTGAAGACCAGAGATGGCAAGCTGGCGGGCGACGAAGCGAAGGTGAGAGGGATGGATTAAACGGTCAAAGCTTGCTGAGCAAGGAATGAACTCAAGATTGCTGGGCATCCAATGCCTGCCATGCAGAGCCGCCACAGAGGGCTGTCGGCGCGCCTTGATCTTTGCCCGGCCATCTGGACTGGTGCAGCAGGCGCCTCCTGTAACGAGGGTTAGAGTTCAGCAGCCCCCGAAATATAACGCCCGATCACGTCGAACGAAGTTGGGGCTGGTATAGGGCGTGATCGGCGGGTCGCGGTCGAACAGGTTGTTGACGTTGCCGAACAGGGTGAACGGGCCGGCTTTGAACTGGGTCCCGAGGTCGATGTAGGTGCGGCTGCCCACCTTGTTGTTCACGATCGGAACGGGGACATTGTTCACCACCGTCAGCGGGCGGTCGAGGCCGCCGTCGACGTAACGGACACGCAGGTTCGCACCGAAGCTGTCGTTGTCGAACGCGATCGTGCCCGTCCGCGACTGATCCAGATCGAGGCGTCGACGTCGCAATCTCGCGCACGCGCGCCGAATATGACGGCTACGACGAAATCCGCGAGATCGAGCAGCTTTATCTCGACAATCGCGGCGGCCGAGGCCGAGGCGATGGCCGCGCCGGAGGTGCAGGACGACTTTGACCATGCGGCCGGACGAGGTGCTGGCATTGGACGTCAAGGACCAGCCGGAGGTGACCGACAGCCAGCCGTGGTGGCCCGCCGACTATGGCCATTATGGTCCCTTCTTCATCCGCATGGCGTGGCACGCCGCGGGCGCACGCTATCGCCGCCGATGGGCGCGGCGGCGCCAACAGCGGACAGCAGCGACGCGCGGTTGCGCCACTCGGACCGGCTGGGCGACTATGGCGGCGTGCGTCAAGCCACCCACAGCTGCTGCCGCTCACGTGAAGCAGATCGCGCTCAAGATGGAAGGCGAAGGCCCGAAGCGGCTTCAGCTTTCGGCGACCGGTCCCGCGACCGTGAAGGCCGGCGACATCATGGTGTCGGGCGACATCAAGGTGATGAACCCGAACCACGTGACGGGCCGAAGTGCCTCGTGGTGCAGCCCCCTGTCGTGTGTGTGTGTGTGTGTGTGTGTCGTGTGTGTGTGTGTGGTGGTGGGGGGGGAAGTGCGGATGGGGGTGCAGGGGGGCGGTCACGGCGAGTGCATGGTACTTGCGCCGAGGCCACCATGTGAGCGCGCGGTGGACGCGGGTAGATTTTTGTAGGACCATCTGGAGCAGCCAGGCAACGACCGTTTGCGCCTTTTGCGTGTGCCCTGTTCCACACCCTCGCATGCAGGCACGTGCGGCACAAACATGCAACCTGCCTTGTGTCAACGCAACACCATGAACATAAACGCCCTTCGTGTGACCTCTCACATGCCTGTACAACCACACACATCACAGCTGGACATCGATTACACACTGTTCGACCTCGAGCTGCAGCCGAGCGGCCGGACGAGCTGGCGCGTCCCTACCTGCACGAGTTCCTGCGGGCTCCTACCAGTTCTATGACATCATCATATGGTGGGCCACTGGGCCGATGACGGGCGTTGAATGCTTGAGTCCATGCGGGTCCATGACAAGCCACAGATGCGGTGCGGGTTTCTATGTCGGGGTCGGCACGCCGGCGTGGTCATGCCTGGACCGTTCGCATGAGTTGAACCTAGGCAAGAACTCCTTTTGCATGCATCCTTGACGCATGCGCCGCCGCTCGTCTGCCATTTGATCGACGATTGGCCGAGCCTCGAGTGCAGGAATGCTGACGGTCGTGCAACCCTTACCCTCTTGGCACCTGCCGGCGAAACCGTGGCCGTTGGTTCCATCAGCAGAACGCTGGGGAACTTCTGGCACGGTTAGCAGTCGGATACGCACACTGCTAAGATCACCGCCATGACCACGAATGCCGTTGCCACCCCGCTGGTTGCCTGTGGCGTTACCGCCATATCCATATGGTACAAAGAGCGATCGGTAAACGTGTAGGTACCGGCGGAAGCTCCGGAGCGGCCTACCTGAAATCGGCGGCGGAAAGCCATATGATCTTCAAAGAGATGGCAGAACTCATACTCTTTCCTGATGCCGAGAAGCAAGCTGCCTAAGTACCCATGCCAAACATGATGATCTGGAGCAGCGGTACAATGAGCGTTTTGAACTCACCCCCACTGCTCGCCCGCTCCCACGATCACCTTCGCCTGTTCCGGGCCCGTGTCAATGCCTCGCGTACCAGACAGAAAAATACGGCGTGTTTGACTGCAAACCCCTGGGTTTCATCTGGGCCAAGTTCCCAGTCCACTACAATGCGTAAAACACTGTCATGCTGGATGACCTCAGGCAAGGGCGGGCGTGTGCCTGGTCTGAATGGCGTCGTTTCAGCCTGTGCCGGTGCGTAATGTCTGTCGTGCGTGTGTGTGCGGCCGTGTGTGCTTGTGTGCATCCACCCACGCGTGCCTGCACAAGTGTGCATGCCTTCAAGATTTTGGCATGGGCATTTGCCAGGGTCCTTATGAGTCTGAGTCGCTACAGCCGTATCACAAGTCCATTTTCCATACACGAGCCGCCATCCATGCGCACTTGATGACCCAGATGCTCCAAGCAATCCCCGACCAAATCCTGCCCGCCAGGCGGAATTTCGTGATGAACAAGCAGCAGGGCCTGGTCATACAAGGCCCTTCAAGCGCGCCCACATGAACCGCGACAAGGCGAGCCTGCTGGGTGTGTGCGTGTGCGTATGTGTGTGTGTGTGCAGTGCATATGTGCGCGTGTGTGCATGTACACGTGTGTGTTTGTGTGCGCACATCTGTGTGCGTGTGGACATGCATGCATGCATGCGTGCCTGCGTGCATGTGCGCTCGCCTGTGTGTGCCGGTAAGTGTGGTGCGCGAACGGTGTCGACATCTCCTCAACAACACCATGCACCCCATGGCTCTTGCACCACCATGTGCCATTGCACCTCATGGTGAACGCCCATCCTTTTCTGACCCCAGGACCAGGAGCTGCTGCACCTGATGCACTACCTCACTCTCATTGGGCCGCAGGAAAAGATCTCGCACCTGGACCACAGAAAGTGGGAGAAGTACCTCAGCAAGTACGGGCGGGCTTGGCGGGAGCTTCGCAGGGCGGCGGCGGCGGCGGCGCGGGCAGCAGGAGTGGTTGCAGCGGCGCACGGGGCTCGTGAGCGGGGAGGGAGGGCCGATTCCCGTTGGCTGGGTCGGGGTCGTCAGGGGCCCGCGAATGGCTTGAATATGCGCCGCAGCAGTGTTTACGGCAGGCGAGGTTGATTGCGGTGTTGGCTGCCAGGTGGCGCGTGCTTATGGCGAGCGTTCTTGTCGCTGCGCGACCAGTAGTGAGCGGAATCCCTAGGATTCTGCGCTGACGGCGGACTCCGCCGGACTCATCAAGGCCGTCTTTGGATGCGCAGCAGGGTCGCGCACCGCAGCTCGTTGTAGCGAGTGGCGAGGCAGACCCTGCTTCCTCGGTGCAGCGAGGCAGTCGTTTTGGCCGCGTTTGCTTGCATGTGCGCAGCCTGCCGTTGCTGTTGAGGGCGGATCAAGCGTTCGGTTGGTGGTTAGGGGGCAACAGCTCGGAGGCTGCTGACGTCCCGCAAAGTGGTGTTGCTGCCGTGTGACAATGGTGAATTGAAATTTATAGGTAAGAATTCCGTGGCCGCAGCGCTGCTTCGCCATCAATGACCATGGGCCGCGCAGCTCGAGCTGTGCAGTCAGCGGCGCCCATCCGAGCCCCCGCCGTGCAACACAGCACTGGAAACATGCTTCACTGGCGAGGATGCAACCCGATACAGTGAATTTTTACGTGCATGCAAGCACGATCCCAGCAAGCACTCAAAGGCGATGCAGGCTGGGCCAGAATGTGATCAACGGGGCCGAAGAATAGGGTTAACGAATGGGTACTAACGCTGAGAGTGGCAAAAGTAACAATATTCGATTTGAACCAATTACCGAGAGGCGTCCGCGAGAGGAATAGCATCGCTAAAGAAGCTTGGAACTTTGTTCAAAAGCTTTATTACCCAGGCGGGGCACTTTTGAGTAATTGCTTCCTGTCGGTAAACTGGCCGTTTTCAGAGCGGTATTTTACGATATTTTCGGCCACGCTGGCCCCGATACCGGATACATAAGATAGGGGCAAGGACTGCGGGCGTGAATTGAGGCCCCTCTTTGCCCTGCGGTAGGGTGTAAGGCAAGTACAACCCTGTAGAGGCCGTCTCGCCCGTAGCAGGAGTCAAATGCCTACAGCGCGGGACACGTATCGTCATGGTCGCTGTTCGACGCTGGCAGCGCCGATCAGGTGCGTAAAGGTATTATAAGTAGTAGTCTGGTGGATTATTCAATGCAGGCGACCAGGTGCCGGTGAGACCCCGTGCAGCGGGGTTAGAACACCAAGATCAGCCTGCCTTCCCCTCCGGCCCGCCGCTGTACTGTTTATCGAAGACATCGGGGAGCATTTATATAACATAGACCGTATGTTATATAATCTAAAACGTGCCGGAGCTTTTGATCAGTGCTGCGGTCGTTTGGCGGGTTTACCGACCTGGAGAGATACTGCCAGGCCATCGGACAGGATATTTATCAAATACTGAGATCATTTGGGCCGCTGCGGAGCTTTTGGAGATGATCGGGTGAGCATTCGCCGTTGCCACGGGGGACGTAAAAACAAAGGTGCTGGAACATTTGGCGCGCTGGCAGCGCTTCATGTTGGTTGGAATTTAAGCTTCGTCTTTCTTTTGGATGGAGATGGCCAGGGAGAAGCTGAACGCCTTCGCTACTCTAGAGAATTTGGTATTCCAGATGAGCGTCTCCTGACCCTCAGTGATATTTCCGCGAATGTTAGAGTAATCGAGGATTTGCTGGATCACGAGGCGCGGGGCCATATCGGCATGAAGCAGGAGACGCTCTTCCTGGCGGTGGCGCTTCTGGACCGCTTCCAGGCCTGCTCACCTGCGGTGCGCGCCGGCGGCTCGCGCGCGCGCTCGCGCCGCTGCGTTCAGCGCCGCCAGGCAACCATGTTCTGGCGGCGCAGGTGCCGCTGCCGGTCAAGCAACATTACGCATATGCTGAAGGCCTTGAGAGCTTTCTGGCGCGCTCATTGGCAGTGGCCGCGCCGCAGCGGTGGCCCCTGGGCGACTGCCGCCATGATCGCAATAAAGCGCGCGCCATGCCGCGCCAGTCCGCGCGCGCGCGCGCACGCGCGCGCCAAGGCCGGTCCCATCCCGCCGCTGCATCGTCCCCAACGGCCACCTGCGCGCCGCAGGGCGTCCTCGCGCAACGTGGACTGCAGCCGATGGCGGTCGCAGCCCCTGATCGCTCGAAGCAGGATGAGGTGCGCCCGCCTGCCCCCCCGCCGCTCAGCTCGCC
>NNCB01000661.1:0-15265 GCA_002317545.1 Scenedesmus quadricauda | reverse complement strand
ACCGCTGGTTGGCACCCAGTTGGGCTACCACGTACCCAACGACGTCGGCAAGGGTGACCTTTCAGCGTCCAACCGCAGCAAGCACTGCACGTATAGCCGCCAGGCAGCTCATTCTGTGTTGACGCCATGGTAACTGATGCCCGAACATGGATGGCGGCACAGTAACCACTGTTTGATTCTTTTATCCCAGCCATCTATCCTTTGTGCCCATTTCGGTGCTGCAATCGATGGTATGTGCGTGCTGTGAGTTCAGCTAAGCAGCATGCCGCAACGTGAAACGGGGCGGGAGCAACCTCCCGCGCCCTTTTTCGCGTATTTGAGCTTGGCGGCTAGTACGCCCTCGTTGAGCGCCAGGCTCCTGCCTAAGTAGGCGATGGCGCTGGCGCGTCGAATGGCAGCAAGCGGGTGCGCGGTTGGCACGCAGCCGTGCCGCGGCGCGAACGCTATTTGAACGTGGAGATGTCCGTTCTCTGCGTCGTACGAAGCGGCTGTGAAAGACATCCTGAAAGAGCACACCCGTCTCAACACCGCAGCTCCCTCGCTCTCCCGCACCAGGCTGGGATGGCGCAGAAGTCGTCACCCGCATCGCGCACAACCGCCAAGGGCAAGCGAATGGGCCTGTCGATTGCTCCCGTCCGGATGTAGCATACGCCTAATCAGTTTTGCATAATAAATATTCTATGTTGGCAGTTTATTGTCAATTGTTCATCTGCATGCTAAACCTTATCCTATACAGCCCAGGCTATTTCCCGCAGGTTTTAGCTTAACCCGTAAAAATGACAGTCTATATTTGATGGCGCTGTTCGGTTCGCTCATCGGCTCGCTCGCCCTGGTTGCGTTGACCGGGGTTGCGGCCTCGCGCTGGCTCGTATCTGCCGAACGACACGAGCGGATACGCTCGGGGCTCGCAATGCCGATCTTGATCATGTCGAAGGTTTCGGATCTTGCATGCGGGTTCATGAAGTTGGTAAGCTGGTTCATATTCTAGCTCCATCTTCCCCTCTCGCGCGGTGCGAGAGGGGTGAGGAAAAATCTTATTCGGCGGCTTCGGGAAGGGCTTCCGGACCTTCGTCGGGGTCTTCTTCCGAATAGTCTTCCGAATAGGAAGAGAGTTCGACGTTGAGGCCCAGCGAGCGCATTTCCTTGACGAGCACCTTAAGGCGTGCTCAAAGTCACGCGACGGTTGGCAGGTGGGTGGAGTGAGGCGCAGAGTGGGACTTTTTCTGGGCGGACAAGCGTGAGTCACCGGAGCGCAAGGCGGGGCGCGTTGCGTCAAATAATCGTCGTTGAGACCGCCCCGCATGGCCTCAAAGAGGTTGCCGGGCCAGTTGTCGGGCGAGCCGGGCCGCAGCCTTTAAACCAGCTCCACTCCGGGGGGTGGGCAGCGGTTGTAGTGTGGACGTCAATTTGCATCTGCTCTGTTTCCCCATGACGCAGCTGTGATCCACAACGAACTGGACAAAATCCACCTGTCAGATTGGCAGCGCGTCAACCACTTCCCAAACCACTATGAGCTGACGCGCAAGGACCTGTTGCTGAAAAACCTCAAGAGGACCAAACGGCAACTGGAGAGAGAGGTAAGGCGTTGTTTCTGGATAGAGCACATGATGCAAGGCACCAGGGGCCAGTACCAGGACACAAGGGGCGAGCGTGATGCAGCGCTGTGTGGAGAGCCGGCATGGAAACGCCGGCTGATGGCGCCCTCGGGCGTGCGGGGGGCACCCATCTCCGGGATGTCATGACCAGAACATCAGCCGCGCTCCTGGATCACATGAATTTGTCGTCATGTCACAATGTGATCCCCATCACGTGTGCTTTTTTTGTTGGCTTGCGGCCTAACGCCCTGCCTCTCAACCCACTTGGGCCAGCCAGGACCGCGGCATGGACGGCCGAACTGTACGGCTCCTTCCCGCAGACCTTTGTGGCGCCGCGTAGTCGTCATGCTGGTGGAGGAGTTCAGGCGGCGCGGGGGGATGTTGACATGAAGCCCGTTGGGCAGGCCCAGGACCAGGGCATATTCCACTTGCCAAAGATACCCGGCGCTACCGGCCCTACCGATAAGCGTCCGCTGCCCAATAGCAGGTTCATCAACATATTTGACACACTTAATCAGCGCTCGCATTATTCAATAAGCATTTTAAGCCCTAAAACAAGGAAGAACGGGATGACCTATCTCCTTAACCAAGGAAGCCAACAGGGCATGTTCGTATCAGCGTGTATCTTACCCTGTATTGCAATGTTGCATGCTATCCGCACCGGATATCATGTCCACCGATAGCGATAGCGGCGAAACCACACCTGCGCCTGTACCTGGAAGCCGGAGGCTTCCTGCATATAGATGATAATTATGGTATGGACCCTTACCTGAGGCCGGAAATGAAGAAAGTTTTCCCTAAGACTGATTTTGAGCCAATTAGCTTGTGAGCCGGTGCATCAAGTCAGATAAGAACCACGTAGAAAACTTGAAATAGACATCAATCATTGGAGAAAAACAGAACACGACTTTTTTCCACTCCCAGGACACTCCACAACTCTGAATATGATTCAACCCACGAAAACAAAACAGGTATGTGGACAGCCCATATACTCCATTTTGTGATCCACTGACACCGATCACACCGATACCGGTCGTAGATTCCCCGTAGATCGAACCTGCTGTAGCAATAGAAGTGGCCGGCGTACCCACCAGGGTACCCCTTATTGTATTACCAATAGCGCCGGCACTCACCTGGAACTTAATATTTTTGTGATCACCCTTACCGCCCAAGTGCGACACAGAAAGGACTTTAGTTATAGAATGGGAGGAGCGGCTTCGCGCGCTTCAAAATGCGCGTTTCGTATGCGCGAGGACATCAGCAACCTTTCCGCATCTGACGAAAGTAGCCATTCAGAAGCACGCCCCAGGCTTTGACAGTGCCAAGGGCATGAAGTGGTAGATACGCAACCTGCGAATGTACATGCTCACGCGACACGGTAGCCGCTCCGGTCTGCCGCAACGCGGGCGTCTGGGAAGGCCATCACATAGATACGTACCTCATATCACACCCCTTGCAGCGCGTTGGTGCGCACATGTGTTGTCCTGCCCAGCTCTGGGCGCCTCTCACGCCGCGTGTGCCAGGCCCCGACTGCGACAAACGCGCTGTTCAACGCCATCCAGAAGTCATCCTCGCACCCTGCTGGCGGTGCAATATGATTATCTGGGACGACGGTTTTTCGTGGGGGTGCGGGGGAAGATTTAGGGTCGGGACTTCGGTGGTTGCTGCCCGTGGTGCGGGAGGGTTTCTGACCTTTTGAACTGGTGATCGAGTGCGGTCGTCTGTCAGGCCATGCGGCGCTCTGGGAGGTGCTGGCCCGTATGATGATCCGCGGATCAGCTCCAACGCTCGCCATCGCCACCAACACACCACATCAACAGCACCAGCGCAACAATAACATCACACCTGACTGCTCTAGTCGTAGTACCTCTCTTGTCAGACGTGCAATCAACAATACTTCAAGGACATCCAAGCAGCAACACGCACCCCTCCCCCCACCCCTTCAGTTCTATTCGCAGGCTACGAGATGGGATTCAGTCTCGACGAGATAGCGGGCTGTTGGAGGTCAAAGGCCAACGCGCTTGCGAGCAGACTCGGCGGCTGACCGAAAGTTGGCATGCTCAATGTGAGAGGGACGGTTAGTAGCCGGGATCAGCGCAACACGGACCTGGGCATGCGTTTCCACTTTGCCCGTATCGGGCATGTCGTGGGGCGTAACTCGCCAAACCCCAGGTTGATCATATTTTTCGTTTCCTTGGGTACCCCGGCGGGTAGAAATGAATCGGGTACTTGCAGATTCTTAGGATCGTATAAGTCCCAGTACTTTTGGGGGGCAATGAAAGGCAGGTGAGGCCGGTAAAATCCAACCGCCAGGAAAAACGGTTGATTTTCAGCCCGTTGCGAGCGATCAGGGCTGGCACGTCCCACCCTCACCAGGACACGCTGGACATCCTGGATCTGGAGGGCCGCCGGTAGGCTGGCAGTATCCCAGCCAGCAGGTCGGCTTCGATTCATATGGGACAGCGGAGCTCTGCAGGGCTCGACCCCGGGCGGCCCGCTTCGCTGCCCAGCATGCTTGGCTGCTCGACCCTCATGATGCAAACCAACTGCGGCAGTCGCTCGAATTCGCCGGGGACGGGGTCACGCTGCGTGCTGAGGAGGGGGACACGGAATGGCGGCAGCTGGCGGGCGTGTCAAGCCGCAGCGGGGGCTATGATGCTGGCCGGGATGAATGCCGCGGGCAGGCTACAACCTTGGCATACGGGCAGAGGCTTTCTCAGGTAGCTGTTGCAGGCTGGTTTTAATGGTAATGAGATCGTCATAAAATGCGGGACGAAAATATTCACTCTCCACCTTTACTACCGGTAACATAATGCCAATCTCCTCCAGGCCTTTATAGCTAAATCCGAGGTTGCGTAATGACTCTGTTCTGCCTACTTCATAATAAAGCGCGGAATGCCTGCCCCGTCCTTACCCTGAGCGCATCAGGCGCGCTTCGGCCGCAGCCAATCTGAACGTGTATTGCTTCGAGGCGGCTAGTGTGGGTAAGTAAAGAGTACTTCTATGAAAAGTTTATGGCTAATATTCTTTCCAGCTTCCGGCAGCTGCCGCCCCGAGCAGGGCTCCTGACGACAACACGCAAGTCGCGCCTGCCGATGGTACCCACGCGCCACACCGCAAGCACCCCCGCGACTTGGATCCAGCTTGTCTGCAGGTACCTGCAGAGGTTTTTTATAGGCTGAATTTCATGTACTAAAGACGACTCCTGCACCAGCTCATGGGTTCACCAAGCGCCGCTCAGGTTACCGGTACAAACGGCAAGAGCACAGACCTGCAGGGCATACGGTACGTAGTGGCCATGGCGGAAACCACAAGGCATGCTGTTGGCATGCAACGCGCTGATCGAGCCATAAACTTATTATTCAAGTAATGTTGACGCAGAAACGCCACGGGGGGCGTGTTGACTGCTCTCGATCACCGCGAGGGAGCCATGCAGAGTGTAATTGACCCCGCCCAAATCGAAGTAGTCCAAAGCCGGTCGTCAGATTATCGCCGAATCCGTCCCGATTCAGCGATGCGGCCCCGTCAGCGGGAAGGGCGGCCGCGCCGTGGTGGGCGGCGCAGCGCCTGCGTCGCTTGTTGACGTGTTCCCACTGTCGGAGGCAGCGGCCAATGAGAATGGTCTCCAGGTGTGATGTCTGCCAAGATACGGGGCTGTGCGATCGACCTGTTGGTTTGCCATCAAGCGTGTTTGGATGAGGCCTGCATGCAGGCACAGCGGCGGGCATCAAAGGGGATGGCGCGCACGATCACGCACTTCGCATGAACGAGTCCACCAAGCATGGTGCCACGAGCGCGCAGTCGCCTGTGAGGCTGCCCACCACCGCCAGCGTGCCGGCGACAAGTCGAAGACCGGCTTGGCCTGGCGCTGCCCTCGGCATCTCGCCACTCTTGGTGCCTGAAGCGTCCGGATGAGCCGGTGCGGGCGGTTCCAGCGTGCCAGTGTGCTGCTGCGCACCAGCAGCTGATGGTGGAGTTATCTGTGCCGGCACCGCCATAGCCGGTGGTCGCAGCGCCTTGATGAAGCAGATAGGTGGAGTGTGATCGATGGAGGAACTGCAAGCCGCGGTTCGTGTATTTCTTGGCGATCGAGATCACGAGGCGGAGATTCGCTTCGACCATTTCCTTCTTGGCGATGCGCGCTTCAGTCGCCCGTCTCTCGGCACGCATTTCACCATGGATCCACCACTGCAGGATGTACTGGTTGAAAGCCTTGCGACGGCCATCTCGACCGATGGTGGTCCCGGCATCGTGCACCCGCGCGGCACGGGCACGTTGCCGCTCATCAACGTGGTCACAGTAGCAGAGGCGCGCTCAGCCTGGAGCAGGCGATCTACAAGGCAAGCGGACTGCCGGCCACCATCCTGCAACTGCATGACCGTGGAACGATTGCGGTTGGCAACCATGCGGATGCGGTCCTGTTCGATCCGGCATCGGTGCGCGAACGCTCCAGCTATGTAGATCCGTTCCTGCTTGCTGTACAGCGCATTCTGAGTACGTGCTGACTTCTAAAGCCGTCATACCGGCGTAAGCCAAGACCCAATGACTTTTCCCGTCACAGCGGGCAAACATCGAAAGACACTGGGTCCCGGCCTACGCCGGGATGATGGCTGTTTGGTACTTGCGCTGCGTTTGAGCAGCAACGCTGCTGGAAGACCCGGAGGGCGGCTGGCATGGACGCCAGCCGTTTTTCGACAGACGGCTGCCTGCTCAATCCCATCACTCAGTTGACGTCCAGATGCCATCCCTTGGCTTGAAGGGATCCACGCGTGTGCTCTCACCTTCAACCCCTTGAGCGACGCTGCCCGTCGAACTCGCGCACCACACTGCATCGGCGCCACCCCGCGAAAGCGAGATCAGGCAACGCGCGTATTCCGGATACAGGCAGCGGGCACCTTTCCATACCCAGTTGACCTGTTCCGTAGCGTTGAGGGCATCGAGGTCCAGGATCACCGGGGGACATCAAGACGACGCGCATGAGGACTCTGGGGACAGGGTGCGGGGCTCACCTTTGCCCCTGGCGGATGCAGCGCGTTCCAAGCTGGCTTTCGGAGGGTTTATCTGTGCTGCTGCCATTGCCTGAACCGCCCATCACCGCCTACGGCTGCTTTCAGGGCGGCCACTGCTGGTGGGTGCGCGGCCCCTGCAGCTGTGGCCGCTGCTGTTGTGCAAGGCCGTGCTCAAGGTCATGGCCACCTTCCGTGTGCTCCACCTGGGCCTACCACACCAGGTGGGGAGAACACACGGCTTGGACTCTCACAGTGGCGCGTGCCGCTCAGCTTCAACGCAGGAGACACACAGAGCCGCATGCCTGCCCCGTGAACCCCTCCTCATCTGACTTTATTCGGGCCTCGACGCTCTTTTCCAGGTAGCTGCATTCACAATGCTGACGGGCTGGGCGCAGGAGGACCTGGTGGACAAGCTCTCGGGTGAGGACCGAAGCGCACCGGCTGGCTGGGGCGGCAGGCTTGTCCAAAAAATGTTATAGTCTTGTTATAAATATACTTTCTTGGCCATAGTTGATGATTTACCTGCGAATTAGCCGCTATTTCGTTGAGCTCCGGCGAACCTTTTCGCGACTTGGTCAGCAATTTCGACAATGCGTTCATCAGTCGCGGTAGACAGAAGGCGGTCATCCTGTTGGACCGCCTCGATGATGGCCGGGCAGTGGGTGTAGCTGTCCTGCCGGACGAAAAAGCCGCACTCGATGGCGTCACGCTCGCCCCGCCGCTTTACTCACGCCGCCGGACGGTGGTGCTTGCGGCGGTCGAGCGGCCATGGCGGCCGCTGCTGCAGCGGTCATACCTGCAGTAGCGATGCGACGGGTGCAGCTGCGTGGAGCAGCAGCCGGCAATTGTGCATGCTGCCTCAAGCGCCGCGCAAGCCGGATTGCAACCCGTCGCGTATATGGCGCTGTGCGGGCCGGAGCGGGGGCGTCGGCGACTGGCAAGGCAGATCGTCGGAGTCTGTCCGGGTTTGGCATGACGATCGTTGCCGAAGCGGTCGAGGGAGCACGAGGTGGACGGCAGGTGAGGGGGCAGAGGTCGGCACTGCAGTGCGTGCTGACAACAGAGAAGCGATTGCTCTCCGGCTAATGAATGCGATCTATTCGGACAAGGTTGCATGCTTTGTTTGCAATTGCATGGACAAGTCACAAGGAGCGGTGGTTCTGATTGGTGCAGCGCTTGTGACCGCATCCTCAAAGTCGCAAGATCTTGCCGGATATGATCTGGAATTGCATCGTGTGTTTTTTGCCCCAATACACAATTGCTTTTGCTCCACTCCAGGGATTACTACTTCACAAGCAACGGTCTCTGCTGGCAAGGGTCAGGGCGAGCGACTTCCTCGAGGCAGCCCGCGTTGACACGGGTGCGATGACACGGGTGCAAAAATCTGGTCTCACTTGGCCAGTTGGCAGGTGTCAGCGCGCCCCCGAGAGAATTGAAGCGTACATGTCACATTTTCCGGCAGATTACCGGGATAACTTTGCCCGCAGCATAGTTGCTGCTGTTGCAGCCGATCAAACACTTCTGTTGCCACCAGCTCGCACTGGAATTCCAAAACATTATGCCACCTGTTGTCCAAGCGGTTGCAGATCAGGTCCAGCCGCTCCGGCGTATAGCTGAATGAGGGGGGTAACTGGAACAAAATCGTCGCGAGCTTTTCCCCTAAACCGGACTCCAGTAATTCATAAAAGACGCTGTGTCCTCCCGCTCTATTTGAAACCGCTTCAAATGAGTGTTGTGATGGCAAGAGCAGTTACTCAAGGGTCCACGTGCCTGCAACCTCCCCCCTTCTCCCTCATCTCTCTCAGGCCTTGCTGCTCCATACCCGTCAGCATCGACGCAGCCTCTACGTCTACGTTACAACGCTCCTGCCTGAGGTGAGAGGCTGTGACACACACAAATTCCACCTCCAATCCCTGCTCTTGCTTCACCAAAAGTCAGTTCCATACCAAGTAAATATCCTTTTCTCTTTGTCGGTAAGCCAACAAGTTTACAAAACGAAAAAGTTTCTCCAGGTCGTATGAGTATTCCTATCAAATTTGTTTTGTTGCAATGTTGACTTAATTTGATTGCTGTGTGCTGTTGCCTTGCCACTGCAGTTGCTGGACATCGTCAACGTGCACGGCTGAAAGAGGCGGAAAGCACTGTGGCCAAGCGCCTGGCATGGTCCAAGGCGCAGTGACGTGGCGTTGAGATCAAAGTGCGGATATGAACGCATGGCATCATCAACGCCGACGACCGGGTTATTCTGGGTTCGGCCATTCCTAAGTTTATTGCCGGGGTTACCAACCGGTTTAGCTACAAGGGTGTTGACCTTTCGTTCTTATACCTGTACGCCTGGTTGCTGAGCAGTTTATCGTGAGTGGTGGTCTTTACCACGTGCAACATCTGACTATTGGCCACCCACCACCATCAACCAACGAATAACCTGCCAAAAAAAGCTGTAGCTTCTCATCCCTATTATTTAACCGCACCGATATGCTTACCCAAAGACTCCGTTACCGCCTTCTTCGTCGGCGGCAAGTTCACCGACGCCGACGGCGCTATCATGGCCAATATCGTCGCCGCGCTCGTCGCGGGCCTGCCCGCCTATGTCATATCGACTCAAGACAGGTTAACCCTGTGGCTTTTTGGCGCGCGAGGCATGCTGAGGCTGGGACCAGCTGCCCCAGCTGCTTAGAAATGCGCGCATTGCCGATCAGGAGACCTGCATCTCCATCCAAGGCGTCGTCGCTTGCAGGCATGCCTCATTGACCGCCCTCCAATAAACGTCACTCGTCCCTTTCTCGCAGCGTTGAGAAGCCCTTCCTGAAGCCGGTTAGTGCTTGTTGGCCCCGATACGGGGGAGCGCACGTGCTGCTGGCGCGCCTGGCGGACGAATTCCCAGACGTGTTGGCCTTCCGAGGAGCCCACGCAACGTAGTCCCTGGATGAAGAGCTGCGCATGCATGTAGCACGAGGTACGTGTCTCCCAGGGTGTGATGAACTCGATGCTTGATATGCTTTGACCCGAACCGCAAATGCAAGCTGACAGCATGATCCTCATTTGATTTTTCATGATTTTTCAAGCATTTGTTGATCTCTCGTGCAGTGCGACAAGCTTTTTTTGCCTAGATTTTTTAGTTTCCGGTTTGCAGCCCGCGAAACATTGAAGGAGCCATCGGGCCCGGGCCGACTGACCAAATTGCGCGATTGAAGGCGGCGGGCAGGCACCGCACCCTGTCGTGCATAGACAAGGAAGAATCTGATGCGCATGTAGCGTAGCGGAGGTTTTTGAGTGGCACCCAGCCCTCTGTCAGGCACCCGTTGGCGGCGCACCGAACTGGCTACATCCCAGAAGACGTGTGTGCGGTCATCCAAGAAGGTGGGTGGTCCAACAGCGTGGGCGTTCATGGCGAGTCTGCTCTCGGCTGGGTTCGTCATCGCTGAAACGGCCATTGCCCAGCTGCGCGAGGATCTCGGCAACAAACTCAACCATCTCATGATGGCGCGTTGCTCAACGATCGAGCGTGCGAGTGCGGTGTTTGAGGTGTATCGCAAGCTCGCGCCTGACTTGAGCCCGCTCCTAGTTCACTCGCGACAGACCGACATCATCAAACGCATTGAGAGCTTGCGCGCCGGCAAGCTGCCGCTGTTGCGCTGTAGGCAGAGGGGGCGAAGCGCTCAAGCAGGGGGTACTTACGGGATGCATTGTCTGCAGATGCATGAGGCGGGTTCGGCGGTGGCGCAAGCCGCTGAGTACCCCGTAGAGGTAGTTGTGGGGCCGGAGTTTGTAACGGGCAGTACCCGCATGAAAGCCGGGACGGCCCAAAAACTAGTCCTGAATATGCTCTCTACCTCCGGGTGATGAGAACGGTGGCGGGAGCTGGTTGTGCTGGTTTGGGTAATGAAGCATGCTGGTCGACAAGCAACTCTGACCAATCTGCTGTCCAACAGGCAAGCTGGATGAACACACCCAAGGTCCACTGTCGATACTCTCTTGACCCACACAGGCTGCTGCTAAGGCAGAGCTTGAGTGTGCACGCGCCGTGGTGCCTTCGAGCCTGATGGTCAAGACGACTTCGTGACGGCTACGCGTCTCAGGCTGCCACAGCAAGCTGCGTTCCGACCTAATGCGAATACAACGCAATCAGCTCCATGCGAAGCATTACGGCAGTTCAGTGTGCTGCGGCCTGCAATCAGGCTCGTGTCGGGGGAGCTGCTAAATCGCATCAGCGCCTACGTGGCTTGGCGATGCTGGCGGCGGGCGCGATGCACTGGCGAATCAGCTTCTCTCACGGCTTCCGGATGTGTTTGTCATGGCGCCACGCATTACCGACCGCAAGCCTGCACCTCAGGCTGCTGCTTCAGCGCCACCAGGCGCCTATAAGGCGCTGTCAGGCCCGGCTGGCCTTGGCCCGATCGGCGGCGCTCATGCAGCAGATGCCGAGCGTGGTCAAGCCGGAAATGATGGCCAAGATCGCGCTGCCGGGCAGCTATCGCTGACCTGGCAAGACCCAGCTGGAGGGCAGGTCGCGGTGACTTCGAGGCCCTCAAGACCTTGTCTGTCGCAGGTGGGAAAACGCGGGCAGGCGGAGCTTGGTTGGCACCAGGCGCAAAATTCAAAGTTATGCAGGAAGTACTGCAAGTGGCACCAACAATGACATCAGCGTGTGTGCCATGAGTCCCTCTGCTCACACCTTATGACAGTGTTGTTGAGTTCCAAAAACTCCATGCTGGCAGGTTGCATTATGGAGTCTCCACTGTTGAGCTGGCCACTGCTCTTAAGCATCTCTCAGCGGCAGCAGTGGCTGCAGCAGCGGCGTCCGACCCTGCGTCCACGGCTGTGCATCCAACACTGCTATGCTGGCAGCACCGCGGCTGCTCGCATAAGCCCCTTGGGCCTACCCTACAGTGTGTTGTCTGCAAACGATCAGCGCTGCGGTCAGCACAGCCAGAAGGAGAAGGGGACGCAGTTGTTGCCCTGCACGCGCAGGCGGCGTCTGCGCGGAAGGGCTGTTTCAAAAAAGTTGGCCATTGGGTTTCTCCTTTTGAAATACCTCCCTTTTTTTATTTTTCAAAGTACCTATGAACAAACCCTTTTCTCTCCTTATTCTCCTCAACGCGCTCCCGATCCGGGCGCAAAAAAGTACCAAACCCAACATTATATCATCTACGTTTGTTCCTTAACGCATGTTGCCCTCAGTGAGTGCGTCGCCGCCGCCGAGCCGCAACTCGGCGCTTTGCCGCAACGAAGTTGGGACGCGCTGCGTTGATCCGGCTCAAGTTTCCTGTCGGCGCCGTTCCATCCGGCAGGGGTGACAATAGGTGACAATATATGTGTTCGTTGCAGATCGCGGCTGACACCTGTGTTGACGACCAAAAATGTGGCGCACCGAGTCAATCTGGATTGCTGGGTTGGAGAAAGCGCCAGCATATAAGCGGAGGCTTCCGTTCTGACGCGATCTTCCCCGCCGCCAGGTTCGAAGGGCGACAGCCGGCTTCCGGTCCCCCGCGGCAGGGGAGCGGAGAAAGCTCGCGCTGGCAACTGGCATACCTGTCCTGTCGGATGCTCGGGCTTCAGACATATGGTGGTAAAGCCTTCTCCGTCGTCAGATATGGTGATTTTCTCGAGGACGTTGCGTTCTTCATCGCCCAATAGCCCGACTTGGCGGTCGAACCACAGATCGATCGACACTGAGTTCGCTCCGGCATGGATCGAGTTCGTGATACCTTCGCGAATGACCGTGCAACGCCGGTGAGGGTTAGCCATGCCTGTTCCCTGCAGGTCCTGGGCCATGCATACGGTGTCCCCGCCACGCCGGTGCGGCGCCTTGTTGCGGCCGGCAAGCTGGTCCTGCTGGACCTGGACAGGGTGGAGCAGGCACAGCAGCTCAGGGCAGCAGGGTTCAAGGTGCGACAGACTGCGTGGGGAAAGGGGGGGCTGTGTGTGCTTTGTGTGCACCAGTTGGGTTGTATTGCAGCAAAAGGCTCTGCATACCGGTGCCACAGCAAAACAGTTGCGAGAACAGTGCTGTTTGCTGCACAAACCGTGTCTCCACAGGCAAAAGTCGTGATGCTGCGGCCGCCTTCCTTGGAGGCCCTCAAGCGGCGGCTGCGCCGCGATGTCCTCGCCAACCCGCCTCTCGGCTACGACCCTGGGGTGGCGGCCGACGCAGTCTGGGCACAGGCAGAAGCCGACGTTGCGGCGAGCCAGGCGGCTGACGAGGCCGGCGCATTTGACGCGGCTGTGACTGTGGACCCAGAGGTGTGCAAGGGGTGATTGCATCAGGAATATGATGGGTACTTCAGTACGATGTGGTTAAAGCCGCCAAAAGTATGCTCGTGGTAGGTAACCTCTGATGACGAGTACCAATCGCTGAGTAGCACAAATGGAAACTGCGCCTCCAACCTGCGTCTGTCCACAGGCGTCGATGCAGCAGTTGCGCAGCTGGCCGAGGCCCTGCACAAGTATTCCCAGCAGCGGTGCCCGACTCCCTCATCTGGGGCTACGGGCAGCCGCTGTGGGACGCACGCTGCCGTGGTATGGCCGCAAGCCGCTGAGGATGGTACTGCTATGGTCCTGCAGGAAGTGGAAGTCGACGCAGTGCGAGCGCTGGCACGCAGGTGACGGCCCATCCAAGCGGGGGCCGTAGGCTGGAGGATTTGAAGGGCCATGTGGCATGGTGCAAAGTTGTGTCTTGCGGCTGCCAGTGGAAAGGCGTGCGCCGGGGTTGTCCGTACCATGGCGTTACCCGACACAACAGCCCCGCTAATCCTTTCATTTGCGCGGACCAATGCGTGAATTGAGGTTTGGCCTATCATGCTCCAACTTCGGTGGAGCTCTGCTTTTTGGGTGCGCGCCGCACACCTTTGGAGCCGAGGCCCAGCGCTTTATGCATGGCAGCCGGACTGTACCCGACAGGTGGGTCCCTGTGTAGCTGGTTGCGGGCTCTCACGTTGACGCGTGACATGGCGCGTGAAGCAAGGGGTACTGGGCCACCCAGCTGGCAAACAAGGTCTGTCCTGCGTTTGGTCTGCGGCAGCAGGACTACCCTCGAATCAGCGGACCTGATGTAGATCGGCTCATCGTGCGGTCCAGGATCTCAAGCAGCTGGTGTCTGGCGGCTGACAGTGCCTGACTGCCAGTGTCGGCTCTTCTGGAGTTTTCAGTACAGCAAAAGTCAGGAATGCGAGAACGCGGCCGATCAGCACATAGTGCCAGCAGCCATGCCACAGCTTGGCCACGCGCATCAGGTGCGTGACGAATTCGGGCGAATCGAACAGCAACTCGCCCGGTGGCAAGTCGCGGTCCGCTGGCCTGATCAAGTTACGCCGAACCCCCAATTCCCCATCATTCCCGCTACTTCAATCATCGAGGCACTGGCCAAAAGGGGTTTCCAAATCCTTACCGCAAGGCCGTGATTTGGCTACATCACTGGCCGAAGCGTAGTTGTCGTCGTTGGCAACTAGAGTTTTGCCGCTGGATTAACGAGGAAAGCTGCCCCCTCGGCATGCGCCAAGTGATTTCGCGACCCCCGTCGAAGCCAGTGCACCCCCGGGAGCGTCGATCACGCTGACAGCACGAGTATAGGGGCGGGTGGCCGCGGCGCAAGGTGCGGTACGACGACTCGCGAGCACCGCCTCGCAATGTCCGCCGGGTATGCTGTGGGCATGCAGGGAGAGACAGGCACCCATGGCTGCCACACTTGGGGGCTGAGTGACTGCCTTGCCTGCCTCGGTGGGATAGCTCTCTGCAAGGTGCTCGACTGCAGCCGCTGGGGAAGGCCTGGAAGGACAGGTGGGGGCCACAGCACCCTGCGCTATCGCCTGTTCGATCGGTCTTTGCTATGCGGGCCTCCGGCAGGTCAAGGGCCAGCGAGGCGTCGATGTGACATTTCGACCCCTGTGCAACATGGCTGGCCGGTGCAGCACGGGTCTGCACTTGTTGCAACCAGCAACGGTCAGCCTATGATTGCGCCAATCCAAAGCCCGGTTGCTATATCAACCTGGGCAAGATTACAATCCCGAAACAGCGTACGCTACCCTTGCAACAACTTAGCATCAACATTTCCTTGCCCAACTTCAGGATGTGCGATGCGATTGAGAGCTTCGTTACACTCGAGCACGGCTGGGGCTAGCCGGCACGGAACCTGAGGTTATTCCATCATGGCAGCTGTCCGAGCTGACTTACAGGGTCCTGAGCGTGGCCAGGTGAGCACACTAGGCCCTGGCCAAACGATGCGCTGTGCTTGACAACTGCATTTGTTCCGTTCAGCCTGGTGCTGATCATGCCGCCACTTGCTCGACTTTGCCGGGACCGCACGCCAACGCACTTCTGCTCACTCTCCCTGCACGCACCTCCATCCCCTTGAAGGCACAGGCGCGTCAGCTAGTTCGCCTCCAGGCTTCCGACGGCGCTGCTAGCTGGTGTTGTGCCAAGGCTGCGCTATCAGAAAATCGTGCAGGGTATCTTTATCGGTAAAAATACGTAGATCGTCCCGCTTAAAGGCCTTCCGAATGTCTTCGTCGGTGAGGGGCTCCAGGCGCTTATGTTCAAGGGTTTCGGGAGCCCGTCTCCCGCTCTTCACACATGCACGCGCCCACTGCATCCCACGGTCGAGTTGAGTCCCCCATGTCCATACTGAAGAAGACTGCGCTATGCAGCGCGGTGGCGGTGCTGTGC
>NNCB01000660.1:0-15267 GCA_002317545.1 Scenedesmus quadricauda | reverse complement strand
GGCGAGTGCACCATTACGCCAGCCGCGAGTCTTGGCGTCGAGCGGTCTTCACGAAGCCGTCGGGTTCGTGGTTGGTCTTGGCGCGGCTGTTGCCCGCCATCGGCGAGACTTGCCGAGCTGACTGGCCCTATTCGTCCTCGCCTTGCTGCAGCCCGCAAGTCCCGCCCGCGGCGGTCTCGGCGCCAGGCAGCGCCGCAGGATGCCGGCAGCGGTGCCAGCGCGCCTGCGTCTGCGGCGGCGCCAAAGCATGCGCTGCAGCTGCGCGCGTGCGTGGAGGCGGTCGTCAGGGTTTACCATCGGGCGCTGAGGGAGACGAGGATGCCGTCATCAGGTCCGAGGAACGGCAGCAGAGGCAGCAGCAGCAGCAGCAGCAGCAGCAGCAGGGGTTGGCGCAGCCGGGCTCGGGGCGGCGCCCCAGGGCAGTTTACCTGACGTGTTGATGGCGCACTACGCCCAGGATGGCACGATGGGGCCGGCCCATGATCATGATGCGTGGAGAGACCCGGAGGTCAGCCTGTGGGGAAGCAAATGTCGGTGTGTCAGCCTGCCTGGGTGACTGCGGGCGCGCGTGTGTGTGTGTGTGTGTTTGTGTGTGTGTGTGTGTGTGCATGTGTGCATGTGTGTGTGTGTGCATGTGCGTATGAGGGCAATGGCAAACCCTTGCGCGATGCCGTACATGCCAGGACCCACAAGTGAGCCACGCGTGCGAGGGTGTCGCACCATCAGCTGAGAGACCGTGCGTGAAGCCTCCAACCAGCCAACACCTGGCACGCGCGCGCCGCTGTCCAGCCACATATCGCCGCCTGCCAACCCCCGGCCCTTGTTGCACGCTCGCAGGGCCCCATCGCCCGGTTCCTCCTCAGCGCCGCCATCACGCGCCCAGTTGCCCGAAGCTCGAGTGCTTCCTGCGGTTTGCTTCGGCCTCAGTCTCTGAGGCCGGGGCCCGGGCCAGTGGAGCTTTATGCTGGCCGTGCTGCTTGGCGTCAAGCGGCTGGTGGCCGGCCTGTGGAAGGGGCTGCTGCGAGAGTGGTGAGGCGGGATTTTGAGGCAGGCGCAAGCTGGCACGAGCGGCCGGGTGCCATTGGGGCGCGCGGGCGGCTGGCCCCACGGTTGCTCGGGTATGGGCGGTCGGATGCCGCTGCTGCTGTGGGTGCGGCTTATTTCGTGCCCTGGGCGGCTCACTGCGGGCAACAGGGACGATATGGTGACACATAGGCGTGTATAATTGGCTCGCTGACCCCAATTTGAGGGCTTTAGCGTGCGTAGCTCGGATATTTTTGCGCTAAGTCCATGATGTATGCGCCGGTAACCACGCCGCTGTTGGCGGGCCAAGGTCGGCCGAAAGCGGCGGTTTATTCTCCTCAAACGGGTCGGAGGTGCGAATGGATCAGGCAGTCGGATGGCAGTCGCCATAGGGGGGCATTGCTCCAACAGCCGACCCGTAAAGGAAAACGTCGTACTGTTGCCGGTAAGAAAAAAGCACCGAAAAAGTAATATTAAAATCATTCGGGTTTTCGCCGGATCTCCGTTTTTTACTTTTTCAGGAAGGAGGGTTTACCCGGCTTATTCTAGGGCTTGCCAACCTCGATCCTTTTTATTCCAAACCATCCCGACCGGTCCAGATTGCCTTCCCACAATCTCTATAAGACCAATTGCGTCATTGGACTATTACCAATAGACTACAAATCCAGCACGCTGTCCATTGCAAATTTATGGCAGTGCAAAGATGCTGGCGGCGGGAGCGGCCGGAAACGGGGGAGGAGGCCATGCGATTGATCACCAGATGTTGCAGATGCACGTCGCGGCGATGATTCCTGAGTGTCAACGGCTGGACGAGTCGACTGAAAGTCACGGCTGGCTGGGACCAATCCCCGTCACACCACTCTAAACTTATCCGGATGGTGAACATCTTGATGATGTAAACAAGCCGGTTGGTTTACTCATCCAGGTAGCCAGCTTCACAGGTCAGCTGCTTATGCCGGGGTTCGGTCAGGTCCGCCTTCTTTTCACTTTGACCGGTATTGACCACAGCCTGCGTCGTGATGTCGTGCTGTTGTTGCTGCACGTTGTGTCTGCGATTGATCAAGGACATGCGGACTCACGTCTGCATTCACTTGTGCGTGCAGGTCGTCGTGCCGCAGCCGGGTGCTTCAGCCGCGCGCCTGACAACGGCACGTCAGCAACGCCTCAACGCCTGGGGCGTCGCGGCGGCGATCGCCGTCCTACGTCGGCGCAGCTGCCCGCACGCTGCCGCCGCCGGCTTCGCCGCCCGCGCTGACCCCGCCGCCAACGGCGATGGCGCGCTCGGGTGGGCGACGATCAACGGGACCGACTATGCGCAGGTCAGCGGCGGCCTCGTGACGGCATTCGCCGCCTATGCGCAGAAGGACAATGCGAGCACATGGCTTCCCCGCATCCTCGATGGCGGGCTGCTGCCCCGCATCAAAACCCCGGACGCCGCAGCCAGCAACACGGTCGGGCCCGTCAGCGGCCCCCCAAGCGCAGGGGCGGCGGCGCGAGGCCGGCGACGGTGGAAGCGGTCAGATATGCTTGCGACGCAGGGGAAGGGGCACCGGCTTCGGCTGGGGGCGCGGGGGGCATAGGACATCACTCCCTTTCGGGTCAGTGTGCCCCCGGCTCGTGCGGCATAAAGCGAATATTCGGCGCAAGATCAGCTCGGCGCAGAGGTGGACGCAGTTCGCGACCCCTTTTGCGTCGGCGCTGCCATGGCTTTTGAGCACCACGCCGTTGAGGCCGAGGAACACTGCGCCGTTGTGGTTGATTGGGTGAGATGATGCTTAGCGCTCGGTCACAGCACGTAAAGCATAGTTCGTCACTGCGGAACATTCGCAAGGCAGCTGACGGTCGTGTTGATCGTTTGTCACTGCATTGAGATTCGGGGATAATTGACCCGATCAGGATGAGGTATTTCCGGGTTCGCAGGGGTGCGCGATCGAAAACTCGAGCGAATATCGTCCTGTAGGATTCGGTTCCTCGGCTTCGATCGCAAGCGATACCCGTTCTCAGCAGCAACATGGCTATTAAATCATAAACCTCAGTCCGGCTGAACCAGCATGTTCCTCACCAGTCCACACAACTCCCGATGGGGGCGGTGGGCGGCGAATGGCCCGAGCTTGGCTATCTTCCCGCAACGTCCACGGCACGGCTAGCGGATCATCCCTGGATTTGAGCACGCGTCACCTGCGTTCTCGTGAATGTGATGCATGCTCTGAACTGCAAATATAAATGGCGCCTGTGAGTGCGTCACCGCAAAGCAGACACACAAGGCACATTTTGATGATCTTGCGATCGCATGCGTGCGCAAACCCAGCGCGCCAACTGGCGCGGGTGGTGTGTTACACCCGGCGGCCTGCGGTGTGGCATGCAATGTGTAAGGAAGCATCTGACAGTATGCAGGCCACATGGAAACAGTAATCCCTCTGCTACAGGCACAACCATCGGACATCCGCCGTGCGGCGCTGGGCAACGCGACATCTTGGAGGTCGGGGCCGCCGTGGCGCTCCTGGCACCAGCCGCAACAGAGTGGAGACACACATGATGACGTCACATGCGCGAGGACTGCCTGCAGAGGCAATGAAGCAGCACACGGCAAATGCTGTTGTTGAACTCCAGGCCGCCTCTGAGACGGCGGCGCCGCGGCGAATGCTCGCTCAGCCGCCCCGGGTTGCCTACCCGGGCCGCCAGCGGCGGTCACGCGCAGCGCTTGCCGCCGGGGGCGCCCGCGCGCGCCGGCGCTGCTCGGCGCGTCGCTCGGCGAACTGTCGGCGTGCGCCTGTCCGCCCGGCTGGAACCAGTGACCGCCGGGGCCGATCACGGCCGCTTCGGCTTCGCTGCCAGACGCATCCCAATGCTTCATTCGCCGCCATCACGTGTCAGCCGGTAACGGCGCCTGTGACGGTCGCATCGCAGTCTGCTCCGGCCAAGGCCCGCATGCTGCCGCGACGCTGTGAGGTAGCGACGACGGCATCGGGGCCACAGGCCGCTGCGCGAGCCGGGGGGCAACTGGTATGGCTTTGCGCCGCGCGCGCGTCGTCGCCTATGATGCGGCGAAGGTGAAACCCGAAGAGATCGACGATTATGCCAAGCTGGCCGGGCCGCGCTTCAGCAAGGCGTCCGTTCGTCGGACAGCGTCTATAATCTGTCACGCGCACGCGTCGAGCGCGCCCCCGGGCACCGACCGCGCGGGCGTTGCGCCTCCAGCCGCGCCCCCGCCGCGGCGGCGGCGTGCAGCAGGGAAAGCGCCCTTTGCCCAAAGCCGTGCATGCCCAGGCCGCCCCCCTCAGCTCATCGCTGAGCCGCGGCCCCGCCTCGCCCCGCAGCTGCGCGGGCGTCACCGCGGCCAGCGCCTGGGCGTGGTCCTGGACGACTGCCCTCAGCCCCGCCAGAACTGGTGGCTGCTGCTGCTGCTGCTGCTGCGCTGCTGCTGCTGCTGCTGCTGCTGCTCTGCTGATGTGCCACTGAGGCCGTCATCGCCGGTGCCCTCGCTGTGGCGGCATGGCGACGCCGCGCGCCGCACTCAGCGTCTTCGCTCTGCGTCCCCGCATCCCGCAGGCGCAGTTCGCGGGGATGCAGGCGCCGCCTGCGATCGCGCCGCCCTCAGTCTGCGCGCCTGCGTCCGGGTCGAGCGGAATACCTCGGTCTGCGCCCCCGTCCTGAGGTGCTCCGGCGGGGGTCTTTCTGTGCGCCCGCCTCCGAGGTCGATCTGGCGCCCCTTGGTCACCGCCGCCTGCTTGTCCGCCTTCGGGCCATCGCCGCGTGCGGGCCGATCCATGCTTCCGGCGATCCCCCGCCGAGGAGCCGCGGTGACGAAGAGCGCCGCTGTCGGCACGTCAGCCGCCGCCCGGCCTAGAAGGCAGCCGGGTTCGAAGGTCCGACAGCGCCATCGCCGCCGACAAGCAACATATGCTGAACCTGCGCGTCGACGACCTCGACGCCGTGCTGGCACCGTTTCGCGACGCGGGCGAAGACATCTCACCAAGCCCTGAGGCTGCGGCGGCCCTCCGCATGCCGGCCGCGAGGCCTGGATCAAGCGCAGGCGCACGGGCGCTCGAGGTGCGCCGGCACGCGCCGGCGCCGCCGCTGGCGCCCGCCGCAGCTGCCCTCGCTGCAGCCGCTGCCGCGGCCAGGGGCTGGCCGGCCGGCGCACGGGCAGCGCAGAGACAAGGCGGCGGGACGGCGGCGTGGGCGCGGGCGCTGGTGCGGGCGCCGAAGGGGCGCTGCGAGAAGGCGGCTGCGTGCTGATAAGCGCGCGGGTGACGGCGACTGCAGGCGCTGTTGCGCTGCGCGGCCGCGAGGTGCGGCTCTCTGCGGGCGTGTCGGCGGCGGCGGTGGCGCCGGCGCCGGCGCCGCTGAACCGCGCCACGATGCGCTTCACGTTGCCGCCCTCGGTGATGCCGCAGCGTCAGCAGACGCTGAGCGGGCGCTGGTGGCGGGGCTCGAGGCGGTGCAGGCGGAGGGCCTGGATCCGCCGAGGGCCCGGCCTTCGCCGCCGCCGCTGACGCTGCCGCTGCCGATGCCGCCGCCCATGTTGCCGTTTCCGCCCCCGCCGCCGCTGCCGCGGCCGCCGCCGCTGGTTCCAGCGGCCGGCGGCGGCCTTCGCCACTGCAGTGCCATGAGGCCTTCAGACACCTTGAGGGGCGGGTCGCTGCAGGGCCGCAGGGCGCCCTGGCTTCTTTCGCTGCAGCAGCCGCGGCAGGACACCGGGATCGTGGGACCCATGGTGAGTGACAATGGTTTGGCCGCATGGGCTTCCTGGCGCCCGAACTCTATGCATCCCCGAGAGAGCTGGTTGATCATCACGCTTGAAAGGGTTTGAGTCCCACCTGTTTTCACCCTGTAGCCCTGTGACCAGCGGGGACCTAGCTTTGTTGATCAGGCTGGGGCAGGGGTGGGGCTGCCGCCGATGTTGGGTGGCCGCGCCTGTACATACTAGCCAGGCGCACACCTTTGGGGTTGGCTGCCAGGCACGCCCCCCATGCTTCAATAGCAACCGCTCAGGACAGCGGGCTGCGTAACAGTAACCTTTGCGTAACCAGACGATGCAGAAGCAACCCGCTTACCACGAGTGTAAGCAACACATTAGAGCGGTACATGACGCCATGGATGTACTCAACGGAAAATGGACGATATCCATCATTGCCGTTTTATGCTTCCACAACCAGCGGCGGTTTTCCTCGCATACCCTCTGACGAGCAGACGTCGGCAAAGATGGTATGATCATCAAAAAAACCACTGCGACAATTTCTTCTTTTCAACGAGCGCGCCCGAGCGCCAGCCGCGGCCGTCGATCACCTGCTCGTTGGCGAGCACGGATCATGTCGACGCGGGGTCCCCACCTTGACGTAGCTTTGCCTGCGGCAATAGTCGAGCCTGGTGCAGAGGCAGAGTCTCGAGTTGAATGCACCTGTTCCTGAGATCACGGGGATACTGCGTCGCACGTGCATAGGCTTGCCTCGACATGGTGGTTGCTTTGCGTCAGCTGGCATCCATTCGACGAACCCCGTACGCACTGCTGCCGGCCGGATCGTTTTCGGCAGATGCGCAATTGGCAACGCCTGGACCCTCTCACACAGGGCGTTTCAGCCCGATCTCCGAAAGGAGCCAACACAAACGCACCGCACCTAATCCTGCGCGCGCCCAACTGTCGCACAGACGCACACCCTTCCACCCCATAGCTGCACAGGCCAGTCCTCAGAGGACGTCTGCCTTCGCCCTGTTGCCAGCAGCTGTCGCCGCATCCCCTGTCATGCCGCGCATGAACGGACGCGCTCGAATGTGAATGAAAAGACGGCACGTCGCGTCCATTGGGGGCCGGGCGCCATTGCAGCGTGCCGTGCGTAACGAGGGCTTGAGGTTGGTGCCCATGTCACCCCGCCCTTCGCCCACCCGAAACCGCAAGAGCCGGACCGGCGCAGCCCCCTGGTTGGTCACTTGCGATTGGGCGTGACGGGCCCGCCTGTGACCAGGGTCAGTGTGTCCTTGAATTCCACGTCACTTGCGAGGGGGACGCGGGCGGCACGACTGCCGCACATTCAGCGCCGTCTCCAGCAATTCAGCAGGTGCCAAGCAAAAGATACCTAGCACTCCGGTTGCCGCGTGCGCCTGCGGTCAGCTGCCCGCCCTGCCACCCCCAGCACGCCCGCCACCTCCGCGCCATGCTGCCATGCCCTGTGGCTTTCCGTGCCGGCGCCGCCGCCGCAGCCTTGCCGCTCCCGCTCGCCCGCCCATGGGCGCCGCCGCTGCCGCGCCTTCCAGCCCGTCGTCTCAGGGCCCAATGCCGGCGCAGGGCGGCGCGCGTCCGTCCCACGCCGGTCGGGTCAACGCCATCGGTTGCGCCTATTATTATCTGCGCGTGGTCAAGACGATGTATTTCGACGATGCCGCCCCGGCCTTTGCTCCCGTCGGCAGCCGGATCGAGGGCGGGCTATGTATGTGTGTGTGTAGGTGTTTCTGTGTGTTTGTATTTGGGTGGGTGAGACGGAACAGGTGAGAGGGGTGGGGGATGGCCAGCCGTAGGGACGCATCGGCTGTGGAAGGGTCACAATATTACAACTGGAGCGCTCCAAGCGCCGCGGCAGCACGCGGTCGCCACGTAGAGCCTGCGCGCTGCGCAGGCTGCACGGACAGCGGTCGCAGGTAGCCGCAACCCCAGGCCCGCCTCACCGCGCAGGGATACTCGCAGGGCGCGTCGCCGCTGCCGCCGCAGCCGCCGGCCGAGCAGCTTGCGCGTCATCGCCGATCGCGAGCGCCTGCAGCGCCTTTACGCTGCAGGCCACTTGGTCCAGCAGGTGCCGCCGCGCCTCGCCCGCCGCTGCCCCGCCCGCGCTCTCGCCTCCGCGCGCCTCGTCCCCCGCTCCCGCGGGCACCTCGCCGCTACGGCCCGCGGCCCTGGCGGCGCCCGCCGCGGCCCGCGCGAGAAGCAGCCGTTGCACCGCGTCGGTGGCCGCGCGCAGATGCTGTGCAGCTTCCTCCAGCGCCGCCCGTGTTCGACTTCTACACCGAAGCTCAAGAGTACATCGCCCGCCTCGACAGCCTCGACGACGTCCCAGATCCCACTCCCTCGCGCTGGCGGTGCGCCGAGGCTCCACTGATGCCGTCCCCTGACCACGACAGCTTGCGGCGCCCGGCGGCTGCGGGGCGCGGCGCCGGGGCCCGGCGGCGCGGCCTTTGGCGGCGGCTCCGCCCCAGGGTGGGGCCGCTTCTTCGGCGAGCGGGACTTGCCGCCGGCAAACAGCCGCATGCGCTGCAGCGGCCCAGCATGCCCGCACTCGGGGAGCGCTCTGCGCCGGAGCCTGGGTCAGCGCCCGAGTTGCCGCCGGAGCCGCCGCCACCGCCGCTGTCGTCGCGGCGTGGCGCGCGGCCGCCTGGGGTCCCGATGGGGGAGCCCGGGTCCGCCCCGAGAGATCTGAGGACCCGCTGCTCGGCCCCGCCCATGCCGTTGCTCGAGGCACTCTGCGGCCTGATGGCCGTCGCGCGGGCGCAACGTCGATCTGGTCCGCGGCGCCGTGCGGGTTGTGGATCGACCGGGCCTCGGGAAGATAGCGGACGATCGGATCGTCGAGCGCGATCAGGCCCCGGTCCCGCAGCTGCATGACGGCAACGCCCAGCAACATCTTGGTATTGGACGCCCAGTGGTAGATGGTGTTGTTGTCGACGCGCACGCACCGTCCATGCAGGTGCCATGCCGTAATCGATGCGCGCACAAGGTTGGCCATGCAGCCGTATCCGCGTCACCAATCCCAATTCAGGGAGCATCGATGCGGCGGCGCGTCGAGGCTACCGCCCGATACGCATGGTCCAACATCCATCACCTCGCTGTTGCCGCGTCTCCCAAGCCGCCGCCCCAGCCCCAGTCCAGTCCGCGCCCGTGTCGCCTGTACGACCGGTGCCGCCGCCAACGCAGCTGGTACATACACCGGCGCCGGCGTGGGCCCGGCGCTGCCGCAGGGCGACGCGTGTCTCAGCGGTTGTCCCAACGGCTGCTCGCGGCCCTACCTGGGCGAGATCGCACTGGTCGGCAAGGCGCCGCGCCGCCGCTGCAACTGAGGCTAGGGTGCTCAGCCATCGGGGACCCAAACGCGCTGCCGCCAGAAGCTGGCGGGCTGCAGAGCGCCCGCGCTGACGCGGCGCCGCCGCCGGCGTCGCTCGAGCGCGCCTCGCTCGCGCCCGACGACCGGCGGGCGCCGCGGAGGCTGTCCAGTCGGACCATCGCGGCCGCCGCGGACGGCGCGCCGCCGCCGCCGCCGCTGGGGGCGCTGGCCAGGCCAGGGCTGCTGCCGCGCGACGCCTGGAAGCTGCCGGGAATCATCCCGGGCACAGGCGTCGGCGCCGGCGGCGTGCCCTCGATCGCGCCCCACCCCGGCCACATGCGGGGCGTGCTGCCCGGCGGCCGACGCCCGCGCCGCGCCCTCATCTCACTGGAGCGCAACCCCCAGGCGGGGCGTGAGCTCGTCAGCTGCGGGCAGCGACTGCGCAGGCGAGGTAGCGTGCGGTCCGGGCTCGCGACCGCCGCGTGCCGCCGCGCGGCGGGCGCTGCGGATGGCGTGTCGTCGATGCCGAGGACCGCCTGAGCGGGTTGCGAATACCGAAGCCGGTGTACATCAGCTTGTCGGCGAACACCACGGTGTCCTTCAGGCCCAGCTGGCGGTAGCAGCTGTTGATCAGGCGGCTGATGTTCTTCTTGGTCAGCTCGGTGTTGGGCGCAGCGCGAACGGCGAGGCCCTCCGGCAGGGATCGCGGCCGCGCCCGTCGGGGCGCACGCCTCCGACAGAGGCGAGAGCGGCTGCGGCGACGGCGACGGCGGCGTTGCCGCGACCTCGGCCTCCGCCTCCTGGGGCGTCAGTGGCTCGCAGGTTGAGGCACCCTCCTCTCCCTTCTCCTCCGCCTCGTCCTCCTCCTCCTGAGGTTGACGCCCCTGCTGCTGCTGCTGCTGCTGCTGCTGCTGCTGCAGCAGGCAGTGGCACCTGCCTCGATGGCGACACGCCCAGTTCGCTGCGGATGCGCCGGCGGGTGCCAACCGGCAACGCCTCCCGTGCACCCTCGGATGCTGCGGCGGCGGGCGCCGTGGCGGCCGCCGACGACGCCGGCTGCTCCGCGGCCCAACGCCTGGCGTGCTGCGCCGCCCGCTGCTGGCGCGTGTCCCTGGCGCCGACGCTGGCGCCAGTGCCCGCGGATCCAGCCCTGATCGGCGGCCGCTCGTGCCGACTGGCCAGCGGCTCGACAGCTGCCGAACGCGGGCGCCGCGGCGGCGCGGGCGCGCGCGCATCGCGCCGGGCGCGGGCGGCTTGGGAGGGCGCGGGGGCGTCGGCTGTGGGGTGGCCCAAGGCGGCCTTGTCAGCATTGAAGACGCCGTTGGAGCGATTGCCGCCGTGGCTGCTGCTGTTGCTGCTGCTGCTGCTGCTGCTGCTGCTGCTGCTGCTGCTCGTCTAGCTGCTCCTGCTGCTGTTCTGGTGCTGAGAAAGTCAGCAGGTCATTCAGCCGTTGCCCCTGTTGCTGCTGCTGTGTCTGTTGCTGCTGCTGCTGCTGCTGCTGGTGCTGCTGCTGCTGCTGCTGCGGCTGCTGAGAAACTGGTGACTCCAGCAGGCTCTCCGGCTGCTGCTGCCGCTGCAGCTGCGGGTGCACAGCCGGCACGTCACTCTGCTCTGCAGGCACAGGATGAGAGGACGGCGCCTCGCCGCAAAGCGCCGCCGCGCCCGCCCCCCTCCCGAGCTGCGACCGCTCCTGCGGCGCCTCCCGCCGCCTCCGCTGCCGCGGCGGCGACGGCCCCGCACGCTCCGGCGACGGCTGCGCGAACGCCGGCGCCGGCGCCCACGGCCGCTGCACCCGCTGCTGCTGCGCCTCGTCCTCCGCGCGCTCGTGATGCCACGAGCCGCGCGGCGGCCGGCGCGGCGACGGCCTCGCCGGGCTGCTGCGGGCCGACTGCTGCTGCACAGCAACGCCTGCTGCAGGTTTGCCAGCCGCGCCCTCATGCCGGCGAGCTCCTGCTCCATGCGCCCCTCACGCCATGCCGCTGCCGCGGCGGCGCCGCGCGGCGCAGCGGGATGCGGCCGGGTGGGCGCCGGCGTCGGTCGGCTGATCCTTGCTGGGGGCCTGGGTGGGGCTCGGCTGCTCTGGCGTTTGTAACCTCTGCATTATGTTTATCCAAAAGAAACTGAAATTTTATACATAAGATTTAATGCTAAAAGTTTGAATCGAACAAACCACACAAAGATTTTCAGTCTGCACAGCGATGAGCACGCAGGCGACCGGCATGGCGGCGATGACCACCGCGTTGCTGTGCCAACTGTCGGCGGGCGACGCATACGCCCGCGAAGGCTGCTTCGGCGCCGCTGGCTCGTAGACCATCTCTGCCGCTCGGCTCGGCGCCGCTCGTCGACGGGCGCGGCAATGACGGCGTCGAAATGGCGCTGAACAGGCCCGCACGACGGTTTCGGGCGCAGGCGCTGGCGAGCGGTCGGCCGGCGCTGCGGGCAAGGGCGGGTTGTGGCGAGGTTTGGGGCTCGGCGGCCGGCCGGGACCGGAGGGCGGCGGCGGGCTGCGGGGGTCGAAGCGTGGAGTCTGACAGGCGCGGCCGGTAGTGGAAATCGCGAGCAGTGCTTGCGGATGAATTGTGAGCATCACGCACCTTGGAGGAGGGCCTCGGGTGCCGGCGACGCCGTTGCGCAGATGGAGACGCGAGGCGCCTGCGTGACCGGCCTGTCCAGTTGCTGCTGCTCTGCTGCAGATCCTGCTGCCGCTCCGCTGCGACGGTGCAGCGGTGGCGCCAGCAGGCTGCCGCAGGTGCGCGACCCTCTACTGTCCCGGCGCTGTCCTCCACTCGCTCGGCCACCGCCCACCCCCTCACGCTCGCCCCCGCCGCCCAAGCCCTGGGACGCCTCCACCTCGCCCTCGCCGTCACCCCGATGCTCATCACGGCGAAGGCAGCCGCCGCCACGTCACCGGGCCGCCGCCTCCCTCATGAAACACGAGCTCCTCAGTCACATCGTCCCCGAGTGCGCCTGCGTCCCCAGCCCCTCCTCCTCCATCCTCGTCCTCTGCCGCCGCCGCCGCCGCGCTGCTGCTGGCTCCCCGCGGGGCCGCGCCGCCGCGGCCAGGACCAGGACCAGCTGCCGCGGTTGGCTCGCGACACCGGCGCGCAGCGGCGGCGACGGCTGGGGTGGCGGCGTGCGCCGCTATGATAGGGAGGATTTGCGGCGGCTGGGGGCTGCCCTCGTTGCTGAGGCGGCGGTGGCCAGTACCCTGGGAAAATTGTTTGGTTGTATGAAGGATTTGCAATCAGGGCTTTGCGAACTTTCCAGCAAAATCAAGGATTCGCACTTTCCAGCAAAAGTTTGTGGGACGTGACTTGCGGAACAACGCGAGGAAACGGCACGAATGAAGATGGCCGCTGCCCTCCGGCCACCACGGCACAGATGCAGCCCAAGGCCGCATCCCTGCGGCCGCACGCTGCCGCAGAGCGCGCCGCGCCCCGCCTGCCCAAGGATCTGACCTGCACAGCCGAGCCTCGGTGCTCGTCGAAAGCGGCGCGCCCGGTGAATCGCAGCGCCCACTTGCCGCCGGGTCGACTGTCGGCCGCCAACTATGTCGCGACCGCGGCGCCGACGGAAAGACGGCGGCGGCGCCGACTGGCTCGTCGTCGCCGCGCACGGGCGCCGGTGGGCGCCTCCTGGGGCGCTATTGCGGGGACGGAGACATGTTGCGCGCCGCCCACGCGGGCAGGCGGTCGCAGGGCACCAGTGGGCGCCCCGCCTGCACCCGAGTATCGTCTGGCTGACCCCCACGCCGGTGGAGCGCTGTGCGTGTCGGGGACGCCGCCATGCATACTGGCCGGCCGCAGCGCGCGGCGCGCTGACAAGGACACCTGCCGCGTCGGGCTGGCGTCTCCTGGCGTCGGCGTCGGGGTGGCCGCATGCCCGGCCGGTGAGCGCGACGGCGGCGTCTGGGGCGCGCCTCGCGCGCTTGCCGGCCCCGCGGCGACGCGGCCCGGCCGCTGTTGCGGCCACGCTACGCAGAGATCGCCACCGACGACGCCTGCGGGGTGCCGCCAGCGGCGGTGAGCGCCGCCGCCGCATGAACTCCGCCGAAGCGCCCTCTCGGCAGCGTCGACGCACACGCGCCGTCACCACCGCGGTCACGAGCCGCCTATGTGAACGACGACCGCAATTACCGCCAGCGCGACTTCTGGGCCACCGCCGAACAGACGATTGCGCGCGGCAGCGGCGACTGCGAGGATTTTGCGATCCTCAAGATGCAGTTGCTACGCGCCGCCGGGGTCGATGCCGACCGGATGAAGCTTGTCCTGCTCCGCGACTTGGCGAACGCGATCAGCGTTCATCAATGGTGAGCGTGGGGCAAGCTCGGAGCTCGCGGGCACGGCAAGTGAGCCTGTGCTGGCAAAAGCACACGGCTCCCATCCACACCCTTGGGCACATTCTGCCCCGCTTGCGGGAGACGGGTCCAGATTCACGACAGGAGTCCAGCACAACCATGCGATTCGCCAGCACCCGGGGTAACGCCGCTCCCACCGACATCGATGCCGCACTGGTCGCCGGCCTCGCGCCCGATCGGCCGCCCGGAAGCCACGTCCGAGAACCTCACGGCGCCGTCGGCCACGACCGAGGACAAGACGGTCACGGTGCTCGTCGAGCGCCAGGTCAAGCATGCGCTGTACGGCAAGTACATCCGCCGCTCGACCAAGCTGCACGCCCATGATGCCGACAACGCCTGCAACGAAGGCGATGTGGTGCGCGTGGTGGAAATCGCGCCGCTGTCCAAGACAAAGAACTCGCGGGTGCGCATCGACGGCGAGGATTTGCTCATCATGAAGGAGAGCGACATTCTCGGGGTCATCGAGCAGGCCGAAGCGCTCAAGCAGGCGGCCTGACGCCGCATCCATCCAGCAACTGAAAGGACTCGGAGGTGAAAGATGGCTGCCAAGGAAGTGAAATTTGCGTCGGCCGCGTGATCGCATGCGGCACCGGCGCGCGGTGGTCGCCAGGGTCTCCGAACCAGGTCACCGTTGCGCTGCGACCTGGTGAACATAGACGTCTCGGCGGAACTCGACGGCTATGGGATATAGGAACGGGGTGTCAGAAGAGTCAGGGCGCGTGAACGGAGTTTTGCTGGCGCGATGGGTGATGATGAGCATTGCAGAACGTGGACTGGTCGAGGCCGGGTGCACCGGGCGGGTGGACCGAGGCGTTCGCCGGCGGCCGAGCCGAACCACGAGGGCCTGGAACGGAACGCAACGGGCCGCTGGGACAAGGCGCGAACCTGCAGCCGTCCGGCCGCTACACTGCGCGTATCGCGCGAGGCCGCGCAGCCGCCACCGCGCTCCGCAGCACCCGGAAGCTGGACGTGCCGAGATCCCATCCCGCAACAGCCAGGGATCCCCGTCACAGCCGGAGGGTCGCGTGAACCCATTCGCGGTTCTGTTCCCGACGCTGAGACACGTAAAAAGGCTTGTCAAGCCGTCGCCGCCCCCCCGAAGCCAGCAGGCAGCTGTCGCCACCCTGGCCGTCCTACGCCGGCGCCGTGCCCGGTGGAGTTCCCGGCGAGAAATCCGGGGCGAAAGTACGCCGTTGGGCGCCTCCCAGAAGGCGCAGCAGCTTCACGGTCACGAGCATCGTGGATCTGACACCAAACACATGACGATGGAAGCGGTCGCGTTGATGATGTAGTTGATCTCACGCAAGTCTTGTCCAAGGCCTAGACAGGGGCGACCTGATGCGTCGCTGGTGGCAATCCGCGCCTCAGTGACACCCCACGTCAATTGTAGACGTTCTTGTCTCAACCCGGTTTCACTTCCAGAACCCAGGGAGCGAACCACCCTCCCGCAAATTGCCGCACTCCGCACCAACGTCCAGGTGCCGCCCGTCCGTGCCGACCCGCGGCAGCGCAGCAGCACCGGCTCCGACGGCCCAGCGATCCTGCACGCCGCCGGCCCAGGTTGTCCTGGCTGTAGACGGCGGCGATGCTGTCCAGCGGCGCGCCCGGCTGCGGTGCGAACGAGGAGTACTGCCAGTAGCGGCCCGCGGCGAAATCGGCCGTGGACGCGAAGGTGTAGCTGCCGAAGATGTTCTGGCCGAACAGGTTGTAGATCTCGTTGTCTTCGTAGTCGAAACCGAACTTGATCTCGGCTGCGATGGCGCCGAACACATCCTCGCTGACCGCCTGGCAACAATCCTCGGCACCTCGCCAGCAGATGAAAAGTTCGAGTTCACCTCCAAGAGCGATCCCGACCCGGGG